>RJWH01003406.1:0-93530 GCA_004363575.1 Solenodon paradoxus | reverse complement strand
GTACACAGTGTCATGGTGTGACGTACAGTGTGGTGCTGTGACGTACACAGTGTCATGGTGTAAATTACACAGTGTCATGGCGTGAATTACACAGTGTCGTGGTGTGACGTACACAGTGTGGTGGTGTGACGTACACAGTGTGGTGGTGTGATATACACAGTGTGGTGGTGTGACGTACACAGTGGCATGGCGTTAAGCTGCACAGCTGAAACTTACATAGTATTGCAAACAAATATTACATCAATAAGAAAAATGTCTTCTGCCACTTTCAGGATATAAAAAGATTGAGTTTTCCCTACAAGTCATTAGTCTAAACAAACAGTGGGGTAGCAGTTAGGTCTGCCACCTCCAGCTGAGAGTACAATCCACATACATCCCAAAGTCCTGGGTTTGTGTCCTGGGTCCAGGGAGAACAACCAAATGAAAATAAATTAAAACGTTTCTTCCTCCTCTCTTTTTCTGCCTGCCTACTCACCTTCATTCCTGCCTGTACATTTCCTTAAAAAAAAAAAAAAAAAAAAAAAAAAAGTAAGAAATATCAATTTATTCCAATTTCTTATGAAATGCAAAAAAAAGAAGAAAATGAGAAGAAATATACAAACGTCAAAATGGAAATGGTCTCTTAATCCCACTCAATAAATCTTGATGTTTAAAAGAAAGTGCTTGAAATTCAATAAAAACTTGCATATCATGTGGTGATAGTAATCCTAAAGAGAACACACTGCATATGTAAAATCTCTGAGCTAAAAAACAAAATCAAACAAAAATATCTAAACTAAAACTATGCCTCTAGTCACACTCTTTAAAGTTAGAACCATTTCCTGAGGAAGGAAGAATCACAGATCAGATCAGATCCTTGTGTATACAGTATGTAAATTTCCAGGCTAAAGCATAATGCGTAAAGCATTCACAGATATGAAAAATATTCTAAAAAGGGAGGAATTTGGCCAGTGGCAACAGTTATTCTTTCAACAACCTATGTTCATAACCTAGGAGTCATTTTTCTCTCATTTATTCACTCATTCCTTTACTCACTAATTCATTCAGAAACACTGATTAATGGCTGCAGAGTATGAGGCAATTTGCTAAGCACTGGGGATGAAGAGAATGAAAATTCAGCTCCTCTGCTCAAGAAGCTTCCTCACTGCTCTTGGAAATTTTCCAGTCTTTTTTCCTACATTCATGAAAATTGATGTAAATGTCTTTTCTTTCCATCTCTCCCTTGCCTGAACGATGACCAAGGTCATTACTTGTTGGCTAAATGACTAAACCTGCTTTGAGTTGGAATTTCTATATCTAGTCTCTTCTCTCCCCACAAGTTCTTTGCACCACTGCCTCATTCATCTTCCAGAAAGATTACTTTGATCTTGTCACACCCCTGAACAATTAGTTCAGTAAAAACAAAACGACAGGTAAATTCAACAACTCAACTATTATTATTGCACTACTAACAAGTGCTACCTTTTAGTGAGGCCTCATTATGTGCCAACGACTGTGCTGAGCACTTTACATGCATTGACAACCCTTCAAGGCAAGAAATAATATCCTCATTTTTTCTTAAAGGAAAGGTGCAGGCAGGAACGAAGGTGAGTAGCAAGCAGGCAGGAAGAGAGAGGAGAGAGAAACATTTATTTACCTTATTTAGTTGTTCATCTTGGTTGTTTACCATCCCCCACCTCCTAGTCTTGAACCCAGATCCTTGGGATGTATATGGACCACGTCTGGTATCATTATCCATCATTAGGTCACCAGGACATGCATTATCTTCATTTTATAAATGAAAAATGATGCTAAGAGGCCATTTAACTTTCCCAAGGTCACAAGGTAGTAGGTAGCAGACCAACTCCAAGACCTTGCTCTTAACCACTGCTTGGACCCACCATCCTGCTCTGGTCATTCTCAGTCTTGTGAAGCTCCTGCTGCATCTCCAGGTAGCTGACCTGTACTCTCTCCATGCCATCCAAGTTCTACTCATACTCATTCAAAGCCCAATTTAAGTCATCTTTCCTCTGTGAATTCTTCTTGAACACACTAGTATATATGGATCTCCTCTTCCTCTAAGTTCCCTTAGCATTTATTTTTTCTGCTACTCATGTGGCATCAGAGGTACCATAATTTTACAGAGATTATCTCATGTCTCTCCGGCAAAACAAAGAGAAAACCCTTGAGAGCATGTATTTCTCACAACATTTAGTAAACTATTTGTTGGTTTTGTGGTGCTATGCATTTAGTAGTCACTCAATAAATTAATGTTGTATGAGTGGATTAAAGAGCTTAGACAGTAAATCAATGAGGGAAGTCTGTCACTAGCTATTAAGTGAATATTCTCGTGCCATGATCATATGGTACAAGCTCTATTTCCTTTCCCATCGTGCCAGAGAGGTGACAGAAACTCCCAGGGGGTTTCAGGGGCTTTCAAACCAAGGAACATTATGAAAATCCTTGCTCTGATTCTCAATCTAAACAAAATCTATGTGGAACTTGGAACCCCAGACCCTCATCAAGATCCAGGGTAAACCTGGTAGTTATCCCAAATATTTGACAGCAATACAAAGACTGAGAGGTTATGGGCACTGAAGACCCCCATCCTCTCTTCAAACTGAAAAAAAAAAAAGCCTTTTATTATAGCTCTAACCTAAGCCCTTTGGAAGCCTAAGGAGCACAGACCTCCACAGTTCACTTGACAGTCTTTCTACCCTAAGTCCCTCTTGACCCAATACGTGTAGGAAGGGGTGCCCATAATGAACGTTGTACATGGAGAATGACCAGAGAGAGATTGCCAACTGTAATCTCTAATGGGAAAGCTATACTGAAGGAAGGGTACAACCAACTTCTTGAGATTATTTTTATCTTTGGGAATGAGTGGCAGCACAGAGTGTAAGAATAAAATGCTAAGAATAAAATGGCGGATGACTTGACAATGGAAAATGCTGAGCAGAGCCTCTGATACCTTAAAGTAAGCGTTATATTTTCTGAAGAAGGGAAGAAGCAGAGAAGCTTGAGGCATATTGGAGACACATTTTTTGGAAAAGAACTGATAATATGTTACATTTGGCATTCACCTTTTGCATTTGTAAAGTGTTTTCTTACAACGCCAGCCTCTCATCCACCCAGGGAGGTGGCTCAGGCAGCTGTAAGTATTCCCCCTTTTACAGATGTGGGAAAAACAGCCCAGAGTCTTGCTGGAGATCCCACACCTGATGACTGGCCGCACTTGGGCTAGAACCTCTCACAGCTCCTGCAGCACTGGGGTCTGTCTCGGCAAGCTGTCTTGCCCACCCCTGGAATATCAAATTGCTTGATTTGATTCGTTCGACTTTTTTTTTTCCTTCCATTTCGGTTTTGAATGTGTTCACTTTCTCTTCCTTCCTTCCCATTTCTTACGCCTCTCCTTCCTCCTCCTCCCTCCTACCTCTGCCTCCTACCCTCTTTCAGATGCTGCTTCACTAGCACTTTGGCTGCAAACCGCCCAGCTTCACAGCCAAACACGTGTCGCTCCCAGATTACAGAGCTGTGTCCTCAGCTTGCCGGTTGCTTCTTCTTCGGGTTGGTGGAAAGCTTTCTTTACATGGAAGGGGCAGGGTTAAAGAAGGAGAGGGCAAGGACTGAATAATTAGACTTAACAGTGATGGGTGTTCATCTAACAATCCCACAAAGACCCCAGATCATCTCCATCTAATGCTAAGTTTGTGATAGACAAGTTAGAGACATCTTAGGGGTAAATAACCCATAGTCAAATGCTTCCAGAGTTACATCTACCTGAGTTTGATCTACCTGACTTGTCAATATCTTGGCATCTAATAATCCAAAAGGTTGTAAACAGAGCTCTCAAAGTGACTCCTCTCGCTTAGTGCCGAGCTGTGGAGACACCCAGGAGAGGGGAGATGAGGTACGAGCTGTGGATCTCTGCCTCGCACTAAACTCATGTTTGCACACAGAGCATGGATGAGCAGTGAAAAGGAAAATCTGAAGGCTAAATTGTCATTCTGTTCGGAGAGAAAGGAGGTCTGAAATTGTCAGAAGGAAGATCCAAATTCCATCCTTGCTTTTCCGCAGGCAGCTCACCATGACATTCACTTCCCCCGAGCTTCCCAAGGGGCCGCAGGGCCCTGGGCCTCCACCTGGTGCTTCACCAGTAATCGAGACTTTACCAGCTGAACTGGGTGCTGCTGTGGATCCAGCGATGGGTGTCAGGCTAATAAGAGCCAAGATTCACTGTTGTGAATCAAGTAAATAAATAGGCCTGGGAAACACTGTGGCAGCAGATAAGACCAAGAGAAAAGCGAGGACTGCTACTATTTTTAGTCCTCACTTTCTGATTATAAATGTACTTGAAGAACAAGAGCGTGAAGAGTATAAAGGCAGAGTTCATTTCAGAGCCTGCACTCGCTGCACAGTTCTCAGATCATTTGAAATGCAATGCGATCTGCTGTCATTTTCAACTGTGCGTCAAGAAAACGTGGAGTTACCTAAGGAGCTGTAAATGGAAGTCGGGGGGAGTTGACTGTAGAAAGATATTTCACTTTTTGAAGATCCTGTGTAGTGCACCCCACTCTTCCTTTTCAGCTAACATTTACTGAAGATTTAAGCAAGGTACTGGGTCAGTTGCTCAAATGAGAATGATCTTGTTTCATTGCCCTAACAATCTGGGGGTAGGCATTCTTACTCTTCCCCTCTTACGGAAGCCATAAAGTCTGTAAAGATGGAGCTAGAATTTGAACTCAGTCTCTCTGACTCCAGAGTCAAATCATTGTGCGAATGCAGAGGAAGAAAGGCAATAACTCGATTTCTGTCCTTTGCTGAATAAAAGTAACGTCCTGGAGTGACCTACATATTTATCACTAAGGACAGGAACCCACGGTAACTAGAGCCTTACTGCCTGGAGCACCTACCCGTGGGGGTCTATGGGTACCCTGCTGAGCCCAAGCCTGCAAACCCTCATACTGCTGCCCTCGCCGCCCTCCCCAGGGCAGAGCACTGAGAAGTGGGCATTCAGTACAATGTCCAACCACCGTTCTGACCATCATCCAAGAAGCAGAATGGCTCTGGCAGTCACCTCCAGGGCTCTGCAAAACTGCCTCTCCTTCCTTCTCTGGCCCTTCAGCTACAAAGTAGCCAGGTTCAGGCTCACCAAGTGTGTGTCAGAAAACAAACAACCTCCCTGCATCTAAACTAGACCAAAAACTGAGCTTAGAGGATGAGTGACGTGAGGAACCAAATTGCTCGACATTCTGTAATGCTTGGAGCACTGGTGTCCTTCGTGGATGTGTATTTGGCAACATCTATGACTGGAGCTCCATTGTTGATCACTGGAAGTCATCAGACTAAAGAAGTGAGGACCAAATCAAACTGCAAGCTTTGGACTAAGAGGAGAAATCCCCGTTCTCTGCAAGACTCAGCATGTTTGCTGACTGACCACAGACTTCTGAGATGTTGATTCAGTATTGACTCAATATTGATTTTGTTTCAGTGTGTGGAAATACTTTCCTTAGAGGGCACTTTATAACTTCATAACTTTATAATGGAAGTCAGTGGGACAATGGTTTTGCTTTCAAGGAAAAGTTGTATACAGATAACTTGACTACAGTCCCTTTGTTATTGATTTATGAATCTTTTGGTTCCAAGTGACTGAAATCCAACTCAAACTAGTGTGTGCAAAAAGGGAACTTGTTCTTACGTAACAGGGTGGAGTTGGCTTCCACACAGACGCAGCCAAAGGCTCAGGCTCTGTCTCACAGCCTGGCCTCTCTCCACACCTGGGTTCTGCTCTCATTCAGTGTCTACCTGGTGACAGAAATGACGGTCAACAATTCCTATCCTACACTCTCTGGAATTTAAAAGGAGTTGGAAAATTAATGTTCTGGGCTCCACTCTAACTTGTTTTAGATGCTCACCTTGTGAATCACACAGCCACGTACCATGAGCGCTGAGAAAGAAAAGGTAAGTCCCCTTACCCTTCAAGGAATTCAAGGAACTATCCCCAAAAGGAAGGAAGAGAAGGAGGCTTACAGTCAACAGCTGTCATCTGGAGTATCTCTTCATAAAACAGAAATTCTTTCATTTGTTTATCAAGATTATCCTGTGCCAACACACAATACTTGGGTATACTTAAGATTTTTCCCGCTAATGTAACATTCTTAGATGTATTTAAAATGTTGGCACATAGCTTTTATTAAATTATTTTTTCTTTTGTTCACACTGCTAGATGAGCTTCAAGTTACTGAATTCACACCTCAGGCTGGGTGCACATCACCCTAGACCTCCCCACAGAGCTCTGTGCCCTCCACCCCACATTAACTCCTTCATTGCCTTGTTCCCACCCTGGCAACTAGTGAGTTTTGTCATTTTTTCAGGTCATTTATTTTATTTATTTATTTTCTACATAGGAGTGGATCCAACCTCCCGTATTTCTCTTTTTATTTCTGACTTATTTTGCCTCACATGATTCCCTCCAGTTCCATCTATGTTCTTGCAAAAGGTACCATTTCATCTTTTTTAGGAGATCCTAGAATTCCATTGAACATATGGAATTCTTTATCCAGTCATCTGTTAATGGGCATTTAGGTTGTTTCCATGTCTTGGCCATTGTTAATTGTGAGACTATGAACATAAGGGTGCATTTTTTTCCTGAGTAGTTTTTCGTTGTTGTGGTTTTTTGGGTTTTTTTTTTTTGTTTTTGTTTTTGTTTTTTTATCCTTTGGGTATCTGCTATATGCCTAGAAGTAGTACTGCTGGATTGAATAGAAGTTCTTTTATTTAATTTTTTTGAGGACTCTCTATACTATTTTCTAAAGAGGTTGTACTAATTTACATTTCCACCAACAGTATACAAAAGGATTCCTTTTTCTCCACCCTGTCTCTAGCACTTTTGCTTCTAGTTTTCATATGCAGCCCATTCTCACAGGTGATAGCTCAGTGTGGTTTTTATTTGCATTTCTCTGATGACAGCGATGTAGAGCATTTTTTCATGTGCCTCTAGGCTACTCATGAGTCTTATCCAGAAAGGTATCTACTCAGCAATTCTGCTCATTTTTTTGGGTGGGTTGTTTCCTTTTTTGTTGCTGTTGAGGCATGTGAGCTCTTTATATATTTTGAATATCAATCTCTTACCTGACATATGTTGTGTGAATATCTTCTCCCATTCAGTGGGTTGCCTTTTTTCTGAGAGGTGGTTTCTTTTGCTGAACAGAAGCTTTATAGTTTGATGTAGTTTGGCATATATTTTAGAGCTGTGGGTACCCAATGATATGACTACGTTTGGCAACATTATTATATAGATCTAAAATTTTGAATTAAAACTGAAGACTAAGACCAAAGCATGCTGTGTATTTCTCTGTCATATTGACTCCTCACTCATAAAATGTTGCCCTGATAAATTCATGTAAAATTTCTGTACTATTTCTCTCATGTCAGTCCTTCTCACAAAGGATATGTCTGTCATATCTTTTCCAGTGACCCTTCCAAGTCCACTCTTCACCCTCCCAACCGATCTGTGCCTTGAGAGAATGACTTGTGTGGGCCATCTCAACAGGCCAGTTTGTCCTCCTCGTTCTGAATGGGTTCAACCAAGATGGGGGAACTGGTGGGAGAAGAAGAGAGAAAAGGAGAGCTGTGTCCTCATCTAACACCTCTCAAACATATTCTCTCGTAATGCTTCCTCTGAGCATCCCAGTACTATCTCTTCCTCTTGCAGGTCTGAGGTTAGGAAGGGAGCACTTGCCTCCTGTACCATCCATTGTGGTTCTCCCCTACCTTCCCACATCTTTTATTAAAGATGTGGCAAACAGTTCTTTTATTAAACTCTCCTCCAGTGTTCCTAATCTGAGGGTGTCATCTACTTCCTGCTGAACCCGTTACAGTCCGTAGAATTGTGATGATAGGGGTGCAGAAAGGAATAGACAGGGTGACCAGGGACGACAGATCAAGAAGTAGACCCAATTAACATCTGATAGACAATAAAATCCTATAAATGGCTCCAACCAATTTGATGTTTAATCCACTTTTTCAATAAACCCTTTAAATTCCTCACATTAGAGATGGAAACTACAAGACTAATACCAATGCAAATTGAAAGTTTCCTCCCCAGAGGGAGTTTTAGCACTTATCTATTCATAAATCTTTTTTCTCCATTTTCAAGGAAACAGAGGGGTGAAAGAAATTAGTGAAATTCAGGAATGCTAGGGAAGACAGATTTTCTCTTTGAACTCTCCTTCTCCTTGCTTTTTTCACAACAAGTACCATTTACAATTACCTACATTCATGCCCAACTCAGAGGTGCCAGCTGTTTCTTCCCAGATTACTTTTTTTTTTTTTTTTTTTTTTCAGAATGTTGGTTCTCTTTGCTGATGTTCAGCCACAATTGCAAAGAGAGGGGCAGTAAGAGAAAGACAGTCCTGAGGAATAGAAGGAGGGTAAGACGAAGTGAGAGAATGGTCAATGGTCATGAGATCATGTATGAGAGGTGGGGACTGAGCGAAACTGGTAATGGATAAGAGAAAGGCACAAAGAGGTGGCATCAACAAGAGAAGAGGGCAGAAAGACCAGATGGCTACATCACTGGATAATATGCCAGGAGATTCATTTAAGGAGGGAGGGGATTGGCAAAGAATTCATAGCTGCGCGATACCCAGAGAACAGTCACTAGATGGTATTTAGCCGACGTTTCATGGGAAACAAGGGCCACTGTCCAGTATGGTTCTGCCAACACACTCTAAGGAGAACTGACTTATCTCTAATCCCTGTTCTTGACCAAATTAAAAGATATTCTGTTTATAAACAGAGGGCTGTCACTTTAGATCATCTAATGAACAACAAAATGGGGCAAAGGAGAGGGAATGACAGATCAGACTTAAAACCCCCTTGTCCTTACTGTTGTATCAGTGTTCTTAGCAGTATTTCACTCTCCCTTTGCCTCAGGCAGACCAACTGCTTTAAAGAGTGGAATGGATTATGCTATCTCTGCTCTAAAAATCTCTGCTGCTGTTATTGCTTGTTTGTATGTAAATATTTCTTAAAGACATTGGTAAGAGAACCAAGGAGCAAGGAAGTATTCACTTTTTCTTGCTTGTAGACCTTTCTTAAGTCTAGGATTTTTTTTTTTGGTTTGCCCCCATCCATGGTGGTTACTTTCTGTTGCCCAAGTGATTGTGCATTTTAATGAAAAGTGTCATCCTCTTCCTATTCAGTTTAAGATAATTGCTGCCCAGGCAAACCATTATAATTAAATTCTATTTAAAAGTGAGAACCTACCTGTAACCACATGCTAGGTCTGCCTTTGGATAAGGAAGAGGAATTTTTCTCTTTCCAGAATTTCTAGCAAACATCCTGTTGACTCGGTTTCCTAGTTTTTCACCTTTTTATTAAATGTAAAAGTGTGTGATAGTAAGAGATTTTCAATGGATATGGTTAAAGAGATTTGTCTTTTTTAAAATGATTAATTACACTTGACATGTGTCTGAAAGGAAATTACTTGACTCTTAGAAAAACATCTTTATTAAACAAAACTACCTTTAAACAGAGTTCTATCAAGCAGATTTGGTATTGATGCAAAGAAATAAAGTAATCAAGAGGAGACAAAATAAAGATGCTTGCAGCAAATACATGATGAAGTTAAAACATGGACGGTTTCTAGAAGTAAACATTTGGCATTGTTTGGCTCCCTAGCATCCTTTCTGCTTTCCTAAAGGTGTCCTGAATTTCCTCTGAAAAGAACATGTCCTTATTCTCACCCAGAGTTTAGAAGAATTTGACCTCTCAACCCAGGGGTTGATGTGACTTAAGCCAGTCAGCTATGCCATCCCCTGGCCATAGGACTTGGTTAGGAAATGGAGTCAACAGGATGCTTGCTAGAAATTCTGGAAAGAGAAAAATTCCCCTTTCTTCTTCCAGAATAATTTGTGAAAAATAACTAATTGGCTTTACTAAACTATTTGATTTGTGAATCATGCAATATCCCATCTAGCAGGTAGAAAGAGACTTCCTTTTTCTGACTATCTAGTTTGAATCTTCAAGATCTAGAACTGTGGCAGCTATTTTGTGATCTGGAAAGGAAATCTAGAATGACAGAAGGCCCCTCAGCATGGAGCTCTCACCTGGGAAAGCAGAGCAAAGCAGTCACCTTGGTGACATCATCTGAGACATTAGAGCAAGCTAGTGCTACTGCTGGATGTTTCAGTCATGTGTACCTACCTTTATGGCTGGAGCTAATTTAAGGCAAATTTTTATACCTGCAACCACAAGAATCCTGGAGGAGTCAGTTACCTACCTGTATTGAGGCAAGGTCAGATGACCGCTCACCCTGTGATGTAGGATAAGAAATGCCAATGTCTGCAGTATTGGGACATTGTATTATATCTAGAGTTCCTAGGTTCAGCTGACTATCTGAATGAGAAACCTGGCAAAAATATTAGTTAGAAATTTGAAGATCAATAATTTTAGGAAATTGTTGTTTTTTTAAGTTGGTGATTTGAGAAAGAGAACTAAAATAAACACAGTCAATAAGCTCTATCTAAAAGGAAGGAGAGAATGCTAGAAGATGTAGGCAAAATTCATTTTCTTATTCAATTATTATTTATGTAGTCATTTAAAAATAAAGCACTGTAATATAATTTGATAAAAATCCATCCATTCAATGATTTTTTTAATCTAATAGGGAAGCTAAACATGTATGTTTACAAGTTCATGGTGACTCAGTCCAAGGCAATGTTGAGAAATACTTTCTGTAGTCTTTTAACAGCTTACTAAGTGTATTCACACTCATCTGATCATTTGATTCTCACAACAACCCTCTGAGATAGGCAGTTGCACTTCCCTATTTAGCATAAAGAAACAGACAAGGTGTGCAAAGATAAATATAAATCAATGTCACTGTGGCATTATTTGAAAGAAGAGAAAACTGGAAACTGCTTAAGTATCCATCAGCACACAAGGGAATGGTAGGTAGCTGTTAAAAATAATACATGAAGTTCCTGTCTGAGTGAAATGAAGTAGCACACTCCATTCTATAGCTCAATAAATTAAGATTTGTCAAATTTATCAAAAATATAGTATATCCATGTATATTTGATTTTCATATAAATAATGAAAAAACTTAGTGTATGTCTCATGCAATATTTGGGATCAACTTATACTGTGTGTGTGTGTCTATATACATGGAGAATTTATCTGAAGACTCTGAAAAGTGAATGGTAGCAGGCAAATTGAGGAAAAACTGAATTTTGAACAATCTGCTGAATTCCCGGGGTTGGCATATTTCCTCCATCACCTCCCAACCTGGACTGAAAAGCAACCCAAACCCCAGAGCTGTAGGTCTGGCACAGAGCAGGAGCTCAGAAACACTTTCTCCTTCTCATCTGAGGAGTGAAAAGGGGGGCTCTGCATAGTGCAGAGAGAATGGAGGAGAGCCTCTGGTTTTTGTCCTTCCTTCCTTCTCCTTTTTCCTTTCTTCCTTTCTTTTTTCCCATTGAGGACCTTGAGCAAACCAGAGTTAAAGCAGCTGGGTGGTAGCTGAATAGTGACACAGCAGAGGCCAAGCCAACATCTAAAACTAAGGAGAAGAATTCCCTTTTTCTGATAAGAGGAAGGTATAGGGGGAAACTAGATAGATAGATAGAAAAATAGAGAGAGAGAGAGACAGAGAGACAGAGAGACAGAGAGATAGCTATAAATAGACATAGATTAGGTAGCTAGATAAATCCTAGATAGATAGTGGAGAGAGAGAGAGAGAGAGAGAGAGAGAGAGAGAGAGAGAGAGAGAGATCTTACATATATTTTCCCACTGCTTGGATGGAGAGGTAGACCCAACTGCATTAAGTTTGAGGCTGAGTAGAGACATCAAATACTCTGTTTTTTACCCAAGGAATCAGAAAGAGGAACTATAAGTGCCAGAGAGTGTTGGGAGATTGAAAAAAAAGTAAGTTCAAAAAAGGACCCCATATAGCGAAGGTGAATTCACCAGTTATATGTGAAATGATCCTGAACAATATACCAAAGCTTAAGAACTGAACTCAGTGGTGGACCACCACCCAGGACTGGACTGCCCACTGAGTGGTACACACATTGGATGAATTCCAACCGCATTGCAAAAGCTTTGAAAAATGTGCTAAATTAAAGACACAGTTCACAGAAAGCAGACCATAACTTGCAGCCTGAATACCTCATGTGAAAACCAGCTTCCAAGATGACCCCAATGATCCACATCCTGGTATTCACACCCTGTGTTTACTCTCATACTGTACCAAGGTTAATTTGTGTGACCAAAAGAACATGGAAGAAAGATATTTGCCTCTCTTGAGGTCATAAAATCTGTCTTTGGTGTGGTGTTCTCCTGGTTCACACTCTCTGAGGGCAGCCATGTCATGAGCAACACCAACAAGTGGCAAAGAACTGAAATCTCCTGTCGATATCCATGTGAGTGAGCCTGAAGTACATCCCAAGATCCATTCAAACCTAAATGTAGCCGAGACTAATACTCATTACAGCATCTTGAGAGACCCTAAGCCAAAACCACTCAAATAAGTCACTTCAAGATTTCTGACCCCCAGAAATTTTGAGTTAATAAATATTCGCTGTTATAGTTTACTAAATTTGGGGTAATTTGTGATTAAGCAATCTAACTAATGTGCCAACCAATGCAAGCAAAAAGCAACATCATTTTGAAGATTCTAACAAGATGCAGTCTCATAAGTATCAAATGATACAATGTCAATGATGCAATACAAGTTACATGATACATGAAAAATTGAGAAACATCAACGTCTTGCAAGGAAAAAGATAATCTATAATAATCCAATTTGAAAGTCTTAGCAAGGAGGGTGCTAGGTATCTAAGTATTTCATATTTTATCGAACTATTATAAATATTTTTATTTTATAATTTTTCGTGGCTAGAAATAAGTTTAATTTTGCATGTTGAAATTTTAATCTGTACTTCTGTTAAATTCATATATTAGTTCTGGAAGCTATTTACTAGATTGCTTAAGATTTTCTATGCAGACACAATCATGTTGAATAAAAGAATCCAACCTCAAAATGTTATATATTGCATAATTCTGTTTATATAACAGTCTGGAAAAGGCAAAAATATAGGCATAGTTGCCACAGTTAATGTTGGGGATAAAGTTATCTACAAAAGGAAAGCAGAAGGAATATTTTGAAGTGATGTAAATGTTCTCTTTTCTGAATATGGTACTGGTTAAACAAATGCATGTTATGTGTTGAAACTCTTAAACTATATACCAAAAAACTCAATATGGGTTAGGTAAAAAAAAAAGCTATTTTAAAATTAAATGTCTATAATATACATTGTTTACTAGAAAAAGTCACAAAAGGTGTTGCATAATACAAACTCATTATTATAGGTAAATCTTTGTGTAAATATGTCTGTGTGTATGCATGTTTGTTTGCTCATATATCTTATGTTTAGGTAGGTCAAAAGAAGCCTTGTGTCATCCCTCTTTATTTCTTGGAAATAGTACTCTAGAGAAAGACAGTTACTATGTAAGAAGTACAAATACTCTAAAATTACCATGCTTTTGGAAATATAGATTGAAAGGAACTATGCCCAGCTAATGTATTCAACAGCCCCATCTGTACCTGAACATAAAATTCAGATGATGAGAACCTGACTTCATGATGGAACCAGTACCACAAGGAAAGAGACTTTGCAGGTATTGGTGGAGAGATGCATGTAGGTGGGAACCACCACAGGGCAGAGAGCAAATTTAGTAACTAGTCTTCAAAAACAACCTTCTGGTGAATCATACCTCCCAGTACTTATAGTCTTGTGTAGTCCTTTCTTCCTGGAATCTGAGCCACACCCTTAACTCACTTTGGACAGATAGACTGTAGCTCAGTGGTACCACATGACTTTCATAGCCAGATCACAAGTCTGTGGCTTCTTCCTTAGTCTGTCAGAACATGCACCCTGGGGCAAACAGTCACCTCACAAGAAATTCAACTTCTCTGAGTTTGACGTGCTGTTGAGAAAGCATGTAGACATATAGACAATCCCTACGGAGAAACAGAAATGAGTGATTATCCCTTAGCTACTTCAGCCATTCCAGCTGAGATGCCAAACAAGTGAGGAAAAAAGATATTTTGGACATCTAGCCACACAAGGAATCACATAATACCAGTACCAGTTACGTAGGACTGAAACTGTATAAGGGGCCTTCTCCCAAATGAGAACTACTGAATTGAGCCAAACCAATCCACAAAATCATGACAGATATTAACACATTGTTGTTGTAAGCTATAAAGTTTTGGGGTGGTCTATTATACATTAATAGGTAACTGAAACAGGATTAAAATGTTTAAAATAAAGAGGAGCAGGCATGCCCTGGTAGAGCAGCAGATAGGTCAATTGCCTCCTAAGGACCACAGGCCACATACCCCTGTATTGGAGCCCTAGGGAAACAACCAGTGTGAACAACTAAATAAAAATAAAACAAAATTTTTCTTCTTCCTCTCTCTTCCTGCCTGGCTGCCTACTTGCCTTCATTCCTGTCTGCACTTTTTCTTAAATAAATAAATACAAATAAAGAGGTCCAAAAGAAATCACTACACAAACAAAAGAAAGTTGTAAGTACATTAATATCAAAATAGACAAAGTATAAAAGCACTGTGGTAGATAAAAAGATAGCTTTCACAATAATATAAAATTAATTCACTTAGGAAGATGAAAATTTTAAATGTGTATATATCTGATAACAAATCTTCAAAGTAAAGCTAAAAATGATAAAACTATAAGGAGGAATAGACAAATCAATAATCACATTAGGTCATTTTAACAACCTTTTCCATTAACTGATTATGGAGAGGAAAAAGTGGCTGAAGATAGACAATTGGAACAGTACAATGAAGGAATTTGACAAACTAGATATATATAGAACACTACATTCAACAACTTTAGAATAAATATCCCTTTCAACTGTTTATCATACATTTTCAATAAACAAATTAAAAGCTGGGCCACATCAGAGGCTCAGATTTAGAAACCACTCTTTGTTGGCATGCCCTGGTGGTCTAGTGGGTTAGTCCACTGTGGCGTAGTCCACACATGTCCCTAGGTCCTTTATTCAAGACCTGGGGCTGGGGAAACAAGATGAACTAAATAAAATAGTGCTACTTCCACCTCTCAAAAAAAAAAAAATAATAATTCTGGGCCACAAAAGAAATGTCAACAAATTTCAAAAGAATGGTATAATATAAAATATGTCCAGAACCAAAGTGCAATTAAGCTAGAAATCAATAAGAGAAACATAACTAAAGATCAAAATGTCTTTGTAAAGTAGTAACTACTCTACAGGTATCTGTGTTTACAATGTTATAAAGTATAACAATAGAAAATATTGAACTGCATAATGAAACATTACATTTTGAAACATGTTAAGATACAGTTAAACCATTTAAGGGGTAGTCATAATTTTAAATTTACATAAGAAAGAAAAATGTTGAAAATCAATTACCTATGCATCCATTTAAAGAATTTTAGAAAATTTAAATATGAAAAAAAAATAATTAGTACAAGACAAAAAAAATAATGTGACAAATGTAAAATGTACAATAAATCAACAATGCCAAAATCTAGTTTTAAGGAAAAGGAAAAACATATATGATCAAAAATCTTCCAAGATAAGCAAGGTTTCATCATACAAGATCAATGTACAAAAATCCATGGCAGTTCAATAAACTAATTACAACACTTAAAGTTAAATTAAGATAAAAAAATTTATAATAGCTTTAAAGAATAATGTACTTAGGAATAAACTTAAAGAAATGCAAAACATGTATTCTGAAAATTACAAAACAAAATTAAAGAAGTATCAAATAAATGGAAAGATACTCCATGATCACGAAAGGCTCAATATTATTAAGATAGTGATACTACCCAAACTGATTTATAGGTTTAATGCAATCACTATTAAAATCTGAACCTGTTATTTTGCAGAAATTAAAAAGCATACCCTAACAATCACATACAAATGCAAGAAACCTAGAATAAACCAAGAATCTTAAAAGAATGAAGAAAGAACAAAGTTGGAGGGTGCATAGCTCTCCAATGCAAACTTACTACCAATTCACAGTAACTGAAACAGGAGTAGTTTGGTAAGGATCAAGGTGAGTTCAGGATTGTGAGTAAAGACATGAAACCCTGCATTTGGAGAACTGACTTTCAACAGAGCACCAGGAGAATTCAATGGGGAATGATTAATCATTTCAACAAATGATGCTGAGACAACTGGACACCCACAAACAACAGAATGAAATTAGCCTCCTTCCTCACACAAATGAATCACAGACGTAAATATAACAGTGACCTCCATAAAACTCTCAGAAGAAAAGAAGTAAATCTTTGCAATCTTGAATCAGACATTTTCTTAGATATAATACCAAAAGCACAAGTGACAAAAAATGCATGAATAAAAAAAAAACCTCACAATTAAAAATGTTTTATGTTTCTAAGGACACCATCAAGAAAATGAAAAGAGACCAAAAGAATAGAAAACAACTTCTGCAAATCAAGAATCAGATGAGAGACTTGAATGCTGAATATATGAAGAATACATAACTCAGCAATAAAAACTACCCAATTTAAAAATGGAAAAACAATCTGAAAGGACATTTTTTTCAAAGAAGATATAAAATAACCATATAAAAATAGCTTGCATCACTAGTTTTTTGAAAATCAAAACCACAATGAGATACCACTTCACATAGACTAGGATAACTAAAAGAAATCAAAACAAAAAGACAGTAACAAGTTTGGTGAGGCTATAAGAAATGGAGGCCCTCAGCAAAGCAGGTGAAATTATAAAATGGCGCATTCATTTTGGAAAACAGCTTGACAATTTTTCAAAATGTTAAGGCGAGAGTCACCTTATGATTCAAAAATTTGACTCTTAAGTATCTATGCAAGAAAACTGAAACCAGGTGAACATGTGAAAATTAAACTTGCTTGTGAATGTTCACAGCAGCATAATGATCAGAAATGAATGAACATGAGAAATGAAATGAACCAACTCCTAAGAGGGAAACACAAACTCAAATGACAATCAACTGATGAATGGCAGAACAAAATGTGAAATATCCGTACAATGAAGTGTTACTTGGCTTTGATAAAATGTGACGAAGAACTGATACCTGCTATAGCCCAAGTGAACCCTGAAAATATTATACTAAGTGAAAGAACCCAGCATGATTCCTTTTACACAACATGCTCACAATAAGCAAATTCATAGGGACAGAAAGTAGATTAGTGATTGCTTTGGGCTGGGAGTAGGAGAGAGGGAGATTCTCTGCTAATGGGCACATTAACAGGGACTAATTCAAAGCAATGAAAATGTTCTAAAATTAGATCACAGTAAGAGTTACACAATTCTGTGAATATACTAAAAATCACTAAATTATACAGTTTGCACTTTTATGGCATGTGTATTTTTGGTAAGTGAATTTTATCTCAATAAAGTTATTAGTAAAAAGAAAATCTACAAAGATGATTAAGACAAAAGTAGAATCACATATAGCTAGTATTAATAATAAAAACAAGAATGCTGAAATATATCCTGCAAATATTAAAATTATAATAAAATAGGATATTAAAAAAATTATGTTAGTACATTTCAAATTTTTGATAAAATGAACTAATTTCCCTCAGGGGTAAAAAATATCTTACCCAAAGTGAAACATGATAAAGCATGAACGGCTCTATAACATTTTTAAAAATTGGTCTATAACTAAAATCTCTTCAACAAGAAGATACTTTTACACATAAATTTAAGTTAATAGATAAGAAAAATTGTTGCCATATTTATATACCCTCCAGAAAGTAAAGAAAGTACCTTTCAAAGAATTGAAAATCCACAAACCCTTCATACCAAAATTATAAAAATTATAGAACACTACTATCATAAAAATAAGTGCACAAGTCTGAAAAGATATCCATCGATATACAAAATTGATAATACCAAAGGTAACTGTTGCTAAAGCAATATTTTAAAAATTCAACCTATTCTCATTTATAGAATAAGGAAAATAACATATTTCAATAGATGCAAAAAAAGCATTGTATTTACTTTAACAACACTATAAAAAAAACTTCCAGCAAACTAGTAATAGAAAGGATTTTCTTAATGTGATTTATGTATCAAAAAATAGTTATAGCAAACATCTTACCTATTGATGACATGCCAAATGCTTTGCTTCTGAGATTAGAACCAAGACAGTAACACCTGCTATCATCACTCCTAATAAACATTGTGCTTAAGTCTTAGACAATGCAATAAGTAAAATAAATAAATAATATACAGCCTATAAATGTAGGAAAAGAAGAAATAATTTTTTAAATGTTACTGGTAATATGATGTGTACCTAGAAAACTCAAATGAGTTACAGACAGATAATTGAATAAGTAAATATAGCAAAGTTACTGAATGCAGCATCAATAGAGAAGAAGCAATCATATTTATCTAGACTAGTGACTAACACTAAGAAAAAAAAATTTTAATAACTTTGTAAAATCACCAATATCAAAACCCTAGGAGTAAATCTCCAAAAAGAATATGTTAAAGAACATTATCTATAAAAGTAAAACATTTTTGTTGAAATGGCCAATAGAAGAGACCCTTGCCTCCATCCCTGACAAAGATCAACCATCAGTCAGCTGTCCATGAACAAAAAACTCAAGAGTGTATCTAAGAAAAGTCAGCACTATGGTGCAACAAAAACCAGAAAAATTTCAGAGATGGATGACAAATTCATCAGGCCACCATCCCATCCCCAAGCCAGAATCTCTCAGCACCAAAAGGGAAATTCTGAGCTCAAGAAATCTCTCCTAGCCAGGAGAGGAAAAGCAGTGAGTAATCAGCAAAAAGCATCCACCTTTTCAGGGTACCACATGAAGGTTACACTTTGCTGTCACCCCACTCAGACCAGCAAAGCTGAGACTTAGAGAGACAGCCAGAAACAGAAGAAAAGCAGGCCCCCTGCTCCCATAGCAACCAAGCATCAGAAGCAGTTGAGGTTCACAGAGACCCACTCTGCACACAGATCAGCAGGTTTGACCACTGAAGAGGGAAGCCATGACCTGCAGAGCTGCCCTGTACCTCCTGCAGATTCCAGCAGCCGTTGACACACCAGTATTCACATTCACTCATCCCCACCAGCTAAGGTCCTCCCCACTTCCTACAGCCCTGCCAACGCTAGGGCCCAGGAACCACACTAGCAGCCAGTTCAGGCCTGGGACTGTAGCAGTCTACACCCACCTGCTGACCCCACCACCATACAAGCACTTGGAGTTCATCCCACCAACTATTTAATTTCACGCTGCCAGTATCCTCTGCAGTGTACACTCCTGATCGGGAGAGTGTGTGGCTGCAGGAGAGCAAGCCCACAGCCAGGGCGCCCACAATTACTTGTGTGCCGGGAATAGGTCCTGTATTCTGTCATCGCACTGCACCACCACATTCACCTGTAGCAAAGCCTTCCAGTTGCACACCTGCCCAAAAGCAGCCTGACTGCTATCCACAGCCTCCACTGTAGTGTGCTTCCTGCAGGGAGAGCATACAGTTATGGGAGAGCATGCTGTCTGCAGAAACCAGTGAACCTGTAAGTGGCCCTAGCCCTTGTTGCCTTCCTTGGCCCCCCATGTCTATGTTTGAGTTCATAACCAGCCTCTGACACCACTTAGGTACCCACGGCTGAAATCTGTAACCAAGTGTGTCCACACCACTGACTCCAGTCACTACCACTGTTGGCACTGGTCTCTAGCCATTGAACCTGAAGGCACCATGGAAGACTCCAAAAGTTCTTAAGGTCCCCGAGGACCTCCCACAGTGCTTTCCAAGGACCACAGTTGCCAGTGCTGTGGACCCCTAGTGACCTGAGTCAAAGAGATAGCATGCCTCCCGAGACACAGTGCCACCACAAGCACCCACACTAGATGTCCTGCACCAACAGCCCTGGGATCACTGCATTCTCCAGTGTGCCTACCTGCAGACTAAAGTCTTCCCTTACCAAAGCTACTCCATGAAGTCTGAAAGAGACAACTCTTTCTTCAAATGCACAACGCTACTAGCATCATGAAGTATCAGGGAAACATAACTGCACATTAGGAATACAATGACCTCTAGTAACTGGCCCCAAAGAAATGTACAGGGAGAATTTCCCAACCAAACACTCAAAATAATTGTTTTAAAAATACTCAGAGCTCTATAAGATAACACAGAAATCAATTTAAGGAAATCAGAAAGACAATACAAGAACAAAATGAGTACAATAAAAAACTAAAAAAGGAACAAAATAGAAATATTGCAGCTGAAAAACACAATGACTGAAATAAAGAATTAAATATTAAGTGTCATAGGAGACTTGACAAAGCGAAAGAATCAGTGAGATAGAAGATAATTCTATTAAAATTATCTAAGCAGTAAAAAGTGAATGGAAAAAAAACACAGGATTTGTAGAACACCGCGAATAAAAATAAAAATAAAGTGCACATCACTGGAATTCCAGAAGAAGAGACAGAGAAAAGGATAAAGAGCTTATTTAGAGAAATAATGAGTGTGCCCTGGTGGTTCAGGTGTGGGTGGTTCATGCCTGGGGTGCAGTCCACATACAGTCCAAAGACCCAAGTCTGAGGGAAACAACTAAAATGAATAACTAAACAAATAAATAAAAAGCTGCTTCTTCCTTTTTCTTCCTTCCTGTCTGTTCTGAACCATCATTCTTGCCTTCCTGCCTTCCTCAAGAGAGAGAGAGAAAAGGGATGGAAGGAAGGAAGGAAGGAAGGAAGGAAGGAAGGAAGGGGGAAGGAAGGAAGGGGGAAGGCGGGAAGGAGGGAGGGAGGCAAGGAGGGAGGGAAGGAAGGAAGAAAGGAAGGAAGGAAGGAAGGAAGGAAGGAAGGAAGGAAGAAAGAAAGGAAGGCTGAGAACTACCTAAATCTGGAAAAAGATTTGAACATCCAAGTTCTTGAAGCTAATAGGTCATCCCAAAACTTCAACTTACAAAAAATTTCTCCAAGATACATTATAATAAACTGTCTAAAAGACACAAAGAGAATGTTTAAAAGAAAACAGGATTTCTCAAATACAAGGCTATCTGTGAATTTCTCAGCAGAGATCTGAAGGTTGTGGAGAATGAGATGATATATTCAGTGTTGAAAGAAAGTATCTGATGAGCAAGAGTGCTTTAGCCAGCAGTTATCTTTCAAAATGAAAAGAAGGTAAGGATTTCTAATAAACAAAAACTGAGAGAATTCATTACTACTTAAACCTACCTTACAAAAATAGTCTGAGGAGTTTGTGAAGCTGAAACAAAAGGATGTCAATTAGTTAGCTAGTGAGTAAGAGACATAAATAAAATCAGAAATAAAGAAGAGACATTGCAATTGATACCACAGAAATACAAAGGATTATAGGAGACTACTGTGAATAACTATGTGCCAATAAATTGGATAATCTAGAAAAAATAAAATTTATAGAAACATGTAATGTACCAAGACTGAATCAGGTAGAAGAAGATAATATCAATACACCATCAACAACTAAGGAGATTAATTCAATAATCAAAAATCTACCAACACAGAAAAACTCAGGACCAGATGATTTCCCTGGTAAATTCTATCAAACATTTAAAGAAGAATAAGCACCCATCCTTCTCAAACTCTTCCCCAAAATCAAAAAGCTCATTTACAAAGTCAGCATTACCCTGATAACAAGAACACTATTAGAAAATAAAAATACAGACCAATATCCCTGATGAATATACATGCAAAAAGTTTTTGACAAAATATTAGCAAACCAAATTCAACAGCCCATGAAAAGAATCATAAACCATCAGTAGGTGAGATTTATCCTTGGGATGCATGGATGGTTAGACCATTAATCGAATACAAAAAAGGAGTTTGACAAAGTACATCCTGTCATGATAAAAAAAAAAATGCACAAATTGGGGGTAGGACATAGCTCAACACAATAAAGGCCACAGATGACAAATTCACAGTCAAAATTATATTTAATGGTGAAAGGTTGAAAGTTCTTCCTCTAAGATTAGGAACCCACTCTCACCACTCCTATCCAACATAATACTAAAAGTTCTAGCAGACCAATTAAGCGAGAAAAGAAATGAAAGTCATCTAAGTGAGAAAGGAAGAAGCAGGACTCCCCTGGAAGAGACCATGAGCTGGACCCACCTAGCTTCACTGTGCTCACTAGGCTCTAGAGACCAAAGGCTTCTGCTCCCTGAGAT
Organism: Solenodon paradoxus; assembly: GCA_004363575.1. NCBI lineage: Eukaryota > Metazoa > Chordata > Mammalia > Eulipotyphla > Solenodontidae > Solenodon > Solenodon paradoxus. Next base: position 71,286 of record RJWH01003406.1, on the reverse strand, counting down.
CCCAAACATGGGACCCACCTGTAGTGACCCAGAACAAGTGCCCACCTACCAGGCTTCAGAGCCCTTTCCCCTGACACATCACAGCCTGAAAACAGTACATGACAGGTCCCACAGACCCACGAGTTTTTGACCCCTGGCCCCATCCTGCTGCAGCCCAGAACCAGCAGCATACACTAGGCTTCAGATCCATTGACCCACAGGTCCAACCATCTGGGCCGGAACCAGTGCTCACTAGGCCTCTGGACTCATGAGCCACTGACACCACTCTGTCCATCCAACACTAGGAACAAGCACCCATTAGGCCTCAGGACCATGGTGCTTCAACAGAGACCAAGACCCATAAGTCCTAAAATACATAATTGGGCTACCCAAAATATGTATTCCTGGACTGCACTCAGCTGCCTATGAAAGTCCCTGCACTGGAGAACTGAAAAGCCTTCAAGCACTACCTGAAAAGGCATCAGTGGCCCATCACAAGAAGTCATTCTAGAAAGCAGAATCAGCCCCACCCCCATTGAAATCAAGGAGCTGGCAACCGCCACATCATTATACAGGAAGAATTCTAAAGTAAAAAAAAAAGAAAGTCACAGTGCTAAATTGAGAGCAGAAATGGAAGTCATGCCAAAATAAAAGTCACATGCACACACACACACACACACACACACACACACACACACACACACAACTCAAATGGCCCAAAAAAGAGGAAGATACCAGAATCTCACCAGAGAAGAACTCCACTGATATAGATTGGGACAACCTAGCAGATAAAGAGTTCAAAAAGATAGTTATTAAAAAGCTGAATGAGGTGCAGGAAGCACACACAATAACCTGAAGGCAATTGAAAGACCTCAGAAAAGATGTGAGAGATCAAAGAGATTACTTTACCGAGGAGATTGAAGTCATTAAGAAAGTCTTAGCAAAAATGCTAGAGATGAAAGAAGTCAAGGAATTGAAGATAAACATATAAAGCTCCATAAACAGGCTCAATCACGCTGAGGAGCAAATATCATATACTGGAGAAAAGATAACAGCGGCAGGCAATTATCATGGAAGATGAGAGGCAAACAAGATTGAGGAAAGATGAAGAAACCCTTGAGAAATACCAGACACTATGAGAAGAACAAACATAAGGATAATATGTGTCACAGAAGGAGAGGGGAGGGAGAAAGGAACAGAAAACTTAAAGAAGTAATAGAAGAGACTTTGCCACATCTGTTACAAAAAGTAACTACAGAAGTTCAAAAAGAAGAGAGAACACCAAAATCTAAATGTAAGTAGACCTACTTTAAGATACATCATAGTAAAACTAGCAAAAGTTAATGACAGAAAAAAACTACTCAAGGCTGCTAGAGGAAAGAAAACATAACCTACGAAGGCACACCCATCAGGTTATCATCAGATTTCTCAACAGAAACCTCCGGGGTAGGAGAGAGTAGAACAACTTACTCAAAATACTAAAAGACAAAACTACCAGCGAAGAACACCCTATTCAGCAAAATTATCACTAAAATATGACAGAGAAATAAAGGTCTTCAATGACAAACGAGAGTGAACTAAATGGCGTGCCCCTCCAGTGGAGCGGATGTGCAGTCAATCGCCTCCAAAGAAGCAGGTCACATACCCCTGGGCCTGGGGGGCCAACCAGTGCAAACAACTGAATAAAAATAAAATGAAGATGTTTCTTCTCTTCTCCCACCTGTCTACCTACTTGCCTTCATTCCTGCCTGTTCCTTTCCTTTAAAAAAAAAAAAAGTTAATGGATTTCTTATCACCATAGCTGCCATTCAAGCAATCTTGAAAAGAAAATGAAAGCAAGGATCCACCAAGTCTCAGGAGTGGTGATAAATAGGAAAGCAAAAAAAGAAACAAAGATGAGACCAACAAGAGAGAACACAAAAACACTAAAGGGAGAAATAAAAACAGGTGACCTATAAAAATATATAAATATGATGTGGCATCAGCTCACAAAAGTCTGTCATGAGCAGCACAGTTTAGAGACAACCCATGGGACAGGCACAAAACTCAATGCTAAAGAGAGGCATAGCAAGAAGTAGACAAAACTGACAACATACACACTGAAAGCCATTCAAAGGGAAAAACAAACTTAAACAAACAGGAAATGACACAACAGGCAGAGAAGAGCAACAGAGAACAAAGGCTCGAATGACAGTAACAAAGCCCTGGGTTTCAATCATCACCCTAAATTTCAATGGACCATATTTACCAATCAAAAGAATAGAGTGGCCAGATGGATCAAAAAACAGGACCCATCAATGTCATGCCTACAAGAAATATATATCGTATTCAAAGACAAACATAGGTTCAAAGTCAAGAGCTGCAGAAAAATATATCAAAGCAATGATGAAAGGAAATCAGAAAACATAATACTAACTTTAATATCAAACAAAACAAATTTTCAACTAAAAAGTGTATCACAAGTATGGACACTATATTATAGTCAAGGGAGAAATTCATCAAGTAGAAATAACAATCATCAACATATTTGTACCCAATTTGATACCACCTAAATGCATAAAACAAATATTGACAGAACTAAAGGCAGACATTGACAGTAACACAATAATAGTAGGGGACTTTAACTCTCTCTTTACACCAATAGATAGGTCATCCAGCTAGAAAATCAACAAAGAAATTAGGACCCTCATTGAAACAATAGATCACATGGACTAAACAGACATATACAGGATGTTTTACCCCAACAAAAAGAATATACATTTTACTCAAGTATATATGGAACATTCTCAAGGATAGACCATATCCTGGGATACAAAACAAGCCTCAGCAAAGTTAGCAAGATTAAAATTATAGAAAGAATCTTCTCTGACCATAAGGAGGGAAAATTAGAAATGAACCAAAGAAAAAAATTAGAAGAACTACAAAAATGTGGAGATTGAACAGCATGCTTCTGAACAACCTTTTGATTATTGATGAAATTATGACTCATCTGCAAACAAATGAAAATTTGGAAATGAGCTTCCAGAATATGTGGAATGTGGCAAAAGCACTTCTGAGAAGAAAGTTTATAGCAATACAAGCACACATCAAATCCAAGAGAGAGCCCAAGTTAAATCTCCAACCCCACATCTGATGGAACTAGAAAGGGAAGAATAATTAAAATCAAAAACCAGCAGAGGAAGGAAATTATAAAAAATAGAGTAGAAATAAATGAAATTGAAAACAAAACAATGACAACAAAAAAACATGCAAATGATCCATGAATCCAATAATTGGTTCTTTGAAAAAATAAAGAAATTTGATACACCCCTATGTAGACTCATTAAGAAAAAGAGAGCAAAAACCTTTATAACAAAAATCATAAATGAAAGAGGTGAAATTACAATTGACATCACATAAATATAAAGGATAATGATGGACTATTATGAACACTTATATGCAAAGAAATTCACCAATCATTAAGAAATGGATAGACTTCTAGGATACTACAACCTTCCAAAATTGAACCATAAGGACACAAACAACTTCAACAGACAAATTATAAGCACAGAAATTGAAGGGGCAATAAAAAGTACCCTTAAGAACAAGAACTCAGGTTCAGAAGGCTTCACTAGTGAATTACACCAACTATTCAAAGAAGAGTTAAATCCCCATCATGCTTAAATCCTTACAAATTTGAATAGGAGGGGAAACTCCCAAATAAATTCTATGAGACAAATAATACCCCGATTCCAAATTTAGACAAATACAGCATGCGAAAGAAAACTACAGACCAATATCAATGTTGAAAATAGATGCAAAAATCCTCAACAAAATCCTTTCAAACAGAATTCAACATATTGTCAAAAAAAGTATACACCATGATCAAGTGGGTTTTATTTCAGGGATGTAAGGATGATTCAACATATGTAAATCACATCAACAAAGTGAAAAATGAAAAAACATACAATCATCTCAATAGATGCAGAGAAAGCTATTGACAAGAGTCAACATTAATTCATGATAAAAAAAAAAACACTCACCAAAATAGAAATACAAAGCATATATTTCAAAATAATTAAAGCAATACATGACAAACTCACAGCCAACATCTTAGTCAATGGAGAAAATTGAGAGTCATTCTCCTAAGATCTGGAACAAGACAAGTTTTCCCACAATCACCACTACTATTCAACATAGTTCTGGAAGTCATGGTCAGAGCAATTAGGCAAGAAAATCACATTAAAGGAATCCAAATTGGAAAAGAAGAAATAGAATTATCATTATTTGCAAATGATATGATATTATACCTGGAAAGTCTGAAGGACCCCACCAAAAAAACTGTCTGAAACAATGTGTGAATAAAATGACAGGATATAAAATCAACATACAAAAATCAGTAGTAGTCCTATATACAAACAATGAAGTAGAGGAAAAAAGAAATCCCATTCACAACAGCAGCAAGAAAGATCAAATACCTGAAAATAAATTTAACTAAGGAGGTAAAAGACCACTACAATGAAAACTACAGAACAAAAGAAATGGAAGAAGTCACAAAGAGATGGAAAAACATTCCATATTCATGAATTGGAAATTAACTTAAATAGCCATTCTACTCAAAGCAATAAATAGGTTTAATGTGATTCCTATCAAAATCACAGTAACAGTCTTAAAAAAAATGGAGCAAACAATACTGAAGTTTGTATGGAATCACAAAAGGCCTTGAATAGTCAAAGCTATGTTAAGAGAAAAAAAAGTGACCTCAAACTGTGCTACAAAGTGATCACCATCAAAACAGTATGATACTGGAACCAAAACAGACACATTGATCAGTGGAATCATATTGGAAGCCCAGAAATAAAGGCACACCTATATGTACAGTTAATCTATGACAAAGGTGCCGAGAGCACACAATGGATTAAGGAAAGTCTACTTGCCATATGGTGCTGGAAAATTGGAGAGACATCTGCAAAACTGAAAAAAAAAAAAATAACTAGACTACTCATTATCGCTATAAACAAAAATTAACTCAAGATGGCTTAAAGACCTGGAACTAAAACCCAAAACTAAAAAATACTTAGAAGACAATGTGGGAAAAACATTCCATGACCTCAACGTCAAAGAGATCTTTGGAGAAAGAAAAGCCATGGCAAAAAAGGTCAAAGTAAAACTAAGCAATTGGTACTATATCAAACTGAAGTGCTTCTGCACAGCAAAAGAAACCACCACAAAAACAAACAAACAAAAAATATCCTACAAAATTGGAGAAGATATTCACACAACACACACTATATAAGAGCTAAAACTCCAAAGAGCTCACACACTGAACAATAAAAAGGCAAATGACCCACTCAAAAAATGGGCAAAAGAATTGAATAGACCTGTGTCTAAAGAAGACAAACAGCCATGCCCTGTTGACCTAGTGGGTTAATCTACTGCGGCCCAGTCCACATTCATCCCAAGGTCCCTGGTTCAAGACCCGGGGCCAGGCAAACAACCAAGATGAACAACTAAATAAGATATACAGATGGCCCACAGATACCAGAAAAAATGTTCTACATCACTCATCATCAGAGAAACAGAAATAAAAATTACAATGAGATACCACCTCGCCCTGTGAGAATGGCCTGTATCAAAAAGACTGGAAATAGCAGGTGTTGGAAAAGGTATGGAGAAAATAGAACCCTCCTACACTGTTGGTGAGAATGCAAATTGGTACCACCTCTTTGGAAAACAGTATGGAGGTTCCTCCAACAAATAAAGAGGAATCTACCATTTGATCCAGCAATCCCACTCTTGGGCAGGTATCCAGAGGATACAGAAGTTGTCGTCAGAAATACCCCAGTGTTCATAACATCACAATTCACAATAGCCAACACATGGAAACAACCTAAATGCCCAACAACAGATAACTGGATAAAGAAATTATTAATACACACACTCGTTGAAATTCTATGCAGCTACTAAAAATAGTGAAATTGTGCTCTTTGTAACAATCTGGATAGAATTGGAAGGAATCATGTTAAGCGAAATAAGTCAAAAAGAAAAAAAATTACAGGATGGTTTGCTGATATGTGGAAAATAATGTCATGAAACAAACAGATAAACTTCAGCAAAAACTCACAGGACATAAGATGATGGCTGCCAGTGGGGTGGGAGATAGGAGGGAAGGAAAGAGGGGAAAAGGATATATGAACTCTGCTGGAAAGTGTGGTGTAAAATATAAATTGAGATGCAATGTAAATATTCCAGAATAAATCTAGACTTACGAACAAAAAGAGATAATAAATATTAATTTAAAAGGAAGAAGCAATATTTTCCTTGTCTGAAGATAATATTATCTTATATATAAATCCCAAAATCTCCACTAAAAATTTGTTAGAACTAATTAACAAATTCAATAAAGTTGTAGTATATAAGATCAATATATGGGAATCAGTTGCATTACTATACACTAACAAAAATATTTGAAAAATAAAGAAAACAATCCAATTTACGATACATCATCATTTCGATAAAATGCCTAGGAATTAAACTAATACCAAAACTATTAAAGCTTTGATGAAAGAAAATGAGGGAGATACAAGTGGAAATACATCCCATGTTCAAAATCAGAATAATTGATACCATTAAAATGTCAGTACTAACCAAAGTCATCTATAGATTCAATGCAATACCCATCAAAATTCCAATGACTGGTACATCCTAGTGGCTTAACAGTTAAGCCTGTAGCCTGCAGATAGAGCAGTATACATACATCCTAAGGACCCACTTTCATGACTGGAAGTCAAGAGCAGCAACCAAGATAAACAACTAAATTAGACAAAATAAATACTTTTCCACTTCTTCCTCTTTCTTTTCACTCCTACCTACCTATTCGCCTTCATCTCTACCTGCACCTTTCCTTTAAAAAAAAAAATCCCAATGCCGTCGTCACAGAAATAGAACAAAAAAAACTAAAATTAGTATGAAACTACAAAAGACCTAAGTAGCCAAAGCAATACTGAGAAAGAACAAACCTTAAAGAATCACGTGTCCTAACTTCAAACTATACTATAAAGCTTCAGTAATCAAAGTAGTAGGATACTGGCATAAAAACAGATCCATATACCAAAGGAACAGAATTAAGAGCCCAGAGATAAATCCTCACATATACGTCAACTAATATTTGACAAGAAATCAAGGATATTCTGGAAAAAGAATAGTTTCTTCAATAAATGGTGGTGGCAGGACTGGGTAACCAAGTGAAGAAGAGTGAAATTTGACCTCTACCTGATACCATTCACAAAACTCAAAGTTGATTAAAGACTTTAACATAACGGAGACCTAGAAGAGCACATAGGAGAAAAGCTTTTAAGCACTGATCTTGGCAGCAATATTTTAGATATGACACCAAAAGCACAAGAAACAAAACCCAAAATAAATAACTGGACTACATCAGACTTAAAAGCTTCTGTATTGCAAAAGAAACCATCAACAAAATGAAAAGGACACCTCTGGGAAGAGAAGATATGCAAACCACCCCTGATAAGGAGTAAATATCCAAAATATGCTTAAAACTCATACAACTCAGTAGAAAATATCTGATTAAAAAATAAGTATAGAATCTGAACATTTTTCCAGAGAAGACATACGGCTAGCCAACAAGCACATGCAAAGATACTCAACATCACTATTCATCAGTGAAATGAAAATAAAAACCACAACGAGATGCCACCTCCCATCTGTAAGAATGGCTGTCATCAAAATGGCAAGCATAACATGTAGGTCAAGGATGTGGAGAAAAGAGAAGTGGTGCACTGTTAGCGTGAATATAGACTGGGCGGTCACTATGAAAGGCAGTATGTAGGTTCTTGAAAAAAAATTAAATAGCTCTGTCACATAATTCAGAAATGCCACTTGTGATTAAATAACCAAAGAAAATGAGAAGACGATCTTGAAGAGATATCGTACTCCCATGTTCATTGCAACATTAGTCCATCGACAAGATATGGAAACAACATAAGTGCCCATCAACAAATAAACTAATAAAGAAGATGAGTTGTGAGAAAGAAGGAAATCCTGCCATTTGTGAAATTATGGATGGATCTTGAGGGTTTTATGCTAATGAAATAAGATAGAGACAGAGAAAGACAAACACTATGTGATAGGATCACTTGTATGTGGAATCAAACTCAATGGGCACGAGAATAGTGGTCGCCAAGCACTAGAGATGAGAGAAATGGGTAGATATTAGTCAGAAGGTACACACTCCCAGTTATAAGATAAACATATTCTGGGTTCTAATGTACAGCATGGTGATAGTAACTAGTAATATTATATACTTGAAATTTGCTTAGAGAATATCTCAAATGCTCTTATCACAAAAAGGAAATAAATGGTCATTATGTGATACTAGAGAGGTATTAGCTAACACCAAGGTGGTAAACATTTTAAAGTACATAAGTATCAAATAAACACATTTTATATCCTAGATTTATGCAATGTTACGTATCAATTATATCTCAATAAGGCTGAAAAGAATAAATAAAACTAAAGAATTATAGTATTATTAACAGTCTAAGTAAATGGAACAATATACTGTGTTAATAAATATGAAGACACAAAGCTATAAAGATATCAACACTTCCCAAAATGATTTATTGTTTCAGGGAAATATCAATTAAAAACCCTTCCCAGCATTTTCTGTTGGAATTAGCAAGCCAATTCTAAGGTTTATATGGAAATACAAAGGGTTACAAATAGCCAAGATGCTCTTCAAGAAGAATCAAGTCATAAGACTTGATCTGCTAAATAATGACTTTATAAAGCTACTATAATTTGGATACTGTGGTTAGTAGAACAGGAATAGAGAGACAGATCAATGGAACAAAATGCAAAAAAAAAAAAACAAAAAAGGATAAACACATGTAGGGATACTTGTTTTATAGCAAAAGTTATACCTTGAAGCAATGAGGAGAGAAAGCTTTTCAAAATTGCCCTGGAATAACTGAATATCTAAATGGAAATAATAAAATTTGATCTCTACCCCATGCCACATAAAAATCAATCATAATTACAAACTTAAATGTAACACACAAGACAAATAGAGCTGTTAGAAGTAACATATTTTTTCATCTTTGATGTAGGTAACAAAGTTCTTTAACAGGATACAAAAGTACTATTACTAAAGAAGAAATGTACCATAATGGATTATATCAAAATCAAAGAGTTTTAGTTATCAAATAAGACATTCAGAGAGTGAAAAAGAGAGCCATCGAATAGGAGAAAGTATGGCACTGCAATAAGTGACAAAGAACTTGTGCCTAGAATTTATAAGGAATTCCAACAAATTCAATCATTTTTTAAAAGACATTCTGTCAGAAAAGAGATTTGAATTGTACTTTATAGAAGCTATCCAAATATCTGAGTAATGTCTCAAATTCATTAGTCATCAGGAAAATAATTAAATCCATAATAAAATGCTCCTACACCTCCAGAAGGGCTAAAATTTAAAAGCCTGGTAAGGTCAATGTGCTGGCATGGGTGTAGAACAAATGGAAATCTCTATGCTTCTGGGTGGTTATAAACTGGCATAATTACTTTAGAAAAGAGATTGGCGTTACCTACAAAATTTAGTAGAAACATGCTCTTCGACCCAGAAATTCCATTCTTGGTTGGACAGCTAAGGGGAATGTATACACACACACAACCAAGTGCATGAGTGAACACACTACCAGCAGCATTCTTCAAAATGGCCAAAGACTAGAAATTCATAGACAGTCTACAAAAGAACTAGCTTGTTAATTTTGAAGCTTCAGAATGAGAAAAATGAAGGGAAAACTGAGAAACTGTTCCAGATTGGAGGATGCCAATGAAATAAGACAAGTAAATGCAAAGTGTGGCCCTGGGTCACATGGACGCCTTATGAATACAGTACCTCTGTGTCCCTGTCCCATGGTTTCCATTGCCATTGTCTTTGTTAGGTCCTCAAGACATTCCACTTGCTCTAGCAAAGCAGCCTTCTAACTCTTCCCTCTACCTTCATCTGCATGCTTTACTCAGAATGAGCTATCTCAATGCAAATCTAGTGAAAACATTGTCATCATCATTATTATCACTATTATTATTATTATAATACCACCACAGGAAAATTTTTTGCATCCCATTACCAACAAGATAAAGTCCAATTCCTTTTTGTTTTACACTAGTTCCAAACGTGCTAGCCAAGAACAGCTAAGCTACCTACCTCGTTCATAGCTAACCCCAGAAAAATGAACACACTAAGCTAAGACTGTTCAGCTGAGCCCAACCCAAGTTGCTAAATTGTGAGCTAAAGAAATGAGGTGTTCTTAGCTAACAGGCTTTGGAGTAGTTAGTAATGGAACAACAGCTAACTGCTCCCATTCCTTCTCTCAACACCACTTCCTAAATCTTAAAGAGCCCTGAAAAGCTAATTTGGTAGTGAATATGAAATTCCACATTACATTGTTTTGACTTGTAAAAGGAGTAGGGGGATGTTAGTGAAGTATCTGTTGGGTGGGGCACAAATTTAGGATACCTGAAAACTCAGTAATCTAAATAAATGATATTTTACGGCATCATTTTTCATCAAAATTTTAAAACAACCCATAATGAAAAATATTAAAAATTTAAATAAAGAATAGATCATATAGCAAGATAACTGCAAATTCTATTTAACTGAGAAAATAGAGTCGAAAAAATTTTAAATGGGATTAAGGGGACATGATAAGAACTGATCTTTTATTTCTCAGACTATTAAACATGAAATAAGTATAAATTGACTTTCTGTATATTTAACATATTTCACTAAAAAATAAAATTGACAGCAGTCATATATAGCCCTCTCCCTAAATCCCATCCCCCACCATCTGATTGACGAACCTCACAAGTTTGGCAATTAAGGGATAGAAAGGTTGCTGTTGAGACTCATTACAGAGGGAGTTTGCAATGCTAGTGACAGCCAACCTGAATCTAGACAGCACTTTAACTTCAAAATTACACAGACAAGATTACATTAAAGAACCTGTTACAAAAGGCTGATGAAATGTGCGTGTCTTTAAACTCTATAACCAAATGTTTTTAATGGTTCTATTATATCTTTACTAACATTAAAATAAAATCTCAGAAAGCTACCTCTGACTTATTTTTCCTAAATGAATTTGAAGCAAGCTACTGGGGAAAATGTATTTATTTATTATGCACACATTTGTTCTTAATGTAGCTACTTACATAGTTGGCCAATTAATGGAATTTAAATTTCTCTAATGACTAGACTGAGGACTTGCCTACGCTCATGAAGTGAAAAGACTTTGATCTCTGTCCTTACTAGAGAACTTCAGTAATGAATAAGAATCTCCACATATAACTCAGTGGATGTGAATGGTATCAAGATAGTATAAAGAAAAGAATTTAAAATATATTAAATTGGGGGAAAAAACTGACTCATAAATATTGTGTTTCTTTGGGAGTTGATATAACTGTAATATTGGATACTCTGTGAGACAAGCTTCCGACTGTTCCTGAGCCATTCCTCACACGTGATGTGAACATGGTGTGTGTTCAATATTACAGATGGCCCCTGCTTGGTTCCAATGAGGAATATTTTCCTGTTATTAAAAGGCAAAAGCACAAAGCAATTATTCTGCCTGTATACAAAAGGGAAAAGCCAATCTTTGGCACAAGAAAAACCTTACTGAGCTGACAATCCATCCATACATACATATTCTAATCAAAAATCTGATCTTACAAGGTTGTGAGAGAGGCAATATTAGCTCTCTTTTACAGAGGGGATTTATGGACATGAAGAAAGTTGACCAAAATCACTAAGATGTGGGAGAGTGTGGATTCCAACCCAGTCCTTCAGGCCTGTGATAGTCCTACCTCAGTGCATAGGATCCCTGTGAGGATTAAGGGAAACGAGTCCCATTCCTCCACAGTGGAGTGAGCCAGTATTCCAAATCCAGCTGCCCTTTTCTCCTATCAATGTGAAGGATGTGATTGTCACTGAGAGGAGTTCTGTAAATTAATGATACTGGTGATCCTAGTTTTTTACTTCCCTTGTGTCAATGCCACTTTGCCAGGTGACTGCATTTCCTAACACGTGATTTGCTTTGGCTGATGGAATGTTAGTAGATGTGACATATGCCAAGGGGTGAAAAAGTGCTTCTGCCATCACGTGAGAGCATGCCTGGGCCAGCAGCAGGAGCAGGGGGCCCCAGCTCCTGCAACACAGGTCAGTGGACCACTGAGACAAGTGAGGGAAAACAGGTGAGACTAGCAGAACTGCCCAGACACAGTCTCATCAGCTCAGTCAATGATCGCCATCGAGTTTGAGGTGGTTTGTTCTCATGGCTGCAGTGAACTTACAAAGACTCTCAAGAGCAAAGGAACACAAATTCTGAGGGAATAGCACCTTGAAAACCATCTACTTACATACCAACATCTCCCTCTACTCACATTTGGATCCTATGCCTCCGCTGCAGCTGCTCACCTCAGGTGCCACCTATCAAGTGGTACAAATGCAGGACTCTTTTAACAGGTCCCCAAGCATAGGACGGGGAGACAGGATGAGGGCTCAGCTTCCTTTGTTTGTCCAGTATTCACTGAATAAATATTCTTAAGCATGTATGTGATTTGTTCTTATGGTTGGGGATAGATAAGAAATAAAACAGACCTGACTCCTGCCTCAAGGAATTCACATTCTAGTGGAGAAGATCTTTGTAAGTAAATAAAAAATCACAAGTTGTTGTAAAAGCTTTAAAGGAGACTAGGAAAGGGTGGGGTCTGAGGCTAAAAATGGAAGCCTGCTTAAGCCCCAGCACTGAGGAAAGGCCCCTATGAGGAAGTGTCATTTAAGATGAATCCTACAAAATCCCCTGCATGGGGACATATGGGGTTGAAATGGCACTACTCTAAGCTGCCACTCAGCCAAAATTAGTAGAACTTGGCTCCCTGTGCCTCTTAGAGAAGTCTAAGATACATCCTGTGATTTTCAGTTCTCTAGACCAAACAATTAGAATGTCTTCACTTTCTTGTCATTTGAAGTCATACTGCACTCCACGCAGGAGGTGATCTAGAGGAAACACTCTCATCCTTTTACTGTGTCAGACTCTGGCTTCCTCTTCCACCAGCCAGGAGCCATGTCTCCTTGCTGGACCAGCTGAGCAGGCAAAACCAGCCACAGCCTCCAGCCTTTATATTTCCCAGCAGGAGACCAACACAGTCCGTGGTGTTTCAACTGAAGCCCCCTAGCCAGGCTTGAATGAAGAGGGAGAATCCTGGCTCCTCTCCATTGCAAGTCCTGGGTAAGGAATCGCAGTCTACCTCAACCTGCTAATTTAAGAGCTATAATCACCTTTCTTTTTCAGTCTCAGGTAAAAGAGACATTAATTGAGTTTGTTTTTAAAATTACGCTTAGCGAGGTAAGTCAGAAGAAGAAAGACAGGTATATGATTTCATTCATATATGATATATAGAGAAACTAAGGGAACAAATGAACCAAATGAAACAAAAATAGACTTCAATCTATAGAATCAAATTAATGGTTGCCAGAAGGGAGGCAGAAGTTAGGCAAGTAAGGTGAAAGGGTTCAACTATATAGGAAAAGATGAACTGGACCATGGTGGTGAGCTTCATGTATTAGATACAGACATTTTATGATGGTGCACATCTGAAATGTACATGATGATACAATGTTTCTTCAATAAACATTTTTAAAAGGCTCCTTTATTATATCCTGTTAAACCAATATGGTCAATAATATACCCCACTGTTGTGCTGGGTCAAGGTGGGGAAAACATAACAGGACCTGAGGAGAAGACAAAGCAGTACTCATGCATTTCCTCGATGGTATTCATTTATTGGGAAGGGCGCAGCCACTCTTCCAGATGCTGGGTCAGAGCATGATGAAACTAGACAAAGTACCCCTGCTTCATGTTCCTCATAAGGAAATGTGATAGACAGACAATAAGTAAACATTAAAGGACAAAAAGAGATTTGCCGAGAGAGGAGTGACACAAAGAAGACAAATAAAAAGAGTTATACTCTAAAAAGTGACAAAAAGAAGGAGTGATAGGCACAGAATTTATCCATCAGGGCTCTCCAAGGAAGCAGCAGAGAAACAGAGGACACACTTGTGCACACGCGCACACATGCATATGCATAGAGATTTATGTTAAGGAATTGCTTTATGTGGTTGTGGGTGCTGGTAAGTCCAAAATCTACAGGGCCGCCCAGCAGGGAACTCTCACGTAAGGGCTGATACTGCAGTCTTGAAGCAGGATTTCTTCTCCCTCAGGGAAACCTCACTTTTGCTCTTAAGGCCTTTCTATGTGAGGCCCACTCATATTACTGAGAAAAACCTCCCTTAATTAAAGTCGACTAATAAAAATATTAACAAAACCTATTTTAATATTTGATTGAATAACTGTCCACAACAACCTCATCCAGTTAGCACACTAACCATGACCCTGGGGAAGTACAGGGTGAGTTAAGAACAGGGTGACAAGACAGAACCAGCCATGGGAAAAGCCAGGAAGGGGCATTTCAGACAGGGGCAAGAGCAAGTGTGTAGGCTCAGGAGTGTTATGGTCTTAATGCTTTACCACACACTGAATGTGAATCCTCAAAATTCATGTGTTGAAATATAATCTCTAATATAATGGTATTTGGAGGTTGGGCATTTCAGAGATGACTAGGTCATAATGGTGAATCTCTTCTGAATAGGGCTAGATCCCGTGTAAGAGCCCAGAGATACATCTTGCTTTCTCCTCCTGATGAGGATACAGTGAGAGACAACCCCCTATAGGCCAGGAAGAAGGCCTTCACCAGAACTTGAACCTGCTTGCACTTATCTTGCACTTCCAGCCTCCATAACTGTGAGAAATAAATATGTGTTGCATAAGTCACCCCATCTGTGGTAATTTATGATAGCAGTTCAGGTGGACAAAAATACATAACTAGAAGAAAGTGGAAGGTTCGTACTAGAATTCAGTGGCTGAGGAGGCAGATGAATTAAGAGATGTGGGGGCAGGGGGTTCGATCATGTAGGGCCTTATAGAACATTGTTTGAAAATGCATTTTATTCTAAGTAAAATTGGAAGCTATTAATAAGTTCTAAAGATGAGTTACAGCTGGTTTTTATTTTCAAGATCACTAAAAATGACAATAGAGAAATGGCTGTGGGTACACAAGAAGAGAACAGCCAATCAATAATTTAGAAATCTAGAAAGTCATGCAGAGAAAAGACGATGCTGCATTGTAAAGTTTTGATACTGGCCAAAGTGGGAAAGGAATGGATGGGTTTTGCTATGCAGTGGTGATAGAACTCGCAAGACTTACTGATGGTTTGGGTATGGAAGTGATGGTAGTTGTAAAGCTATACATTTGAGTTTAAATTCCAATTTCTGTTCCAGCATGTAAGAAGCTTAGAAGTCACTGCATCTTTAAAAGTAAAAAAAGCTAGGCAGACTGCTGCTACCCAAATTGGAGAAATAGACAAGTGGATACAAAAAATCACAATCTACTGGTGCAGAAACCTCTGAGCAGGAACTTCTGTGAAAACATGTCTTGAAATTGATGAATTGCTGGAGTCTCAGTGTAGACAAATCTGAGGATTTAAAAAATAATAAAAAGGTGGGGAGACTCATAAGGCCCAGGGCTGGAAGCTTCATTCTCTGTTCCTGTCAACATCATGGCACAAGATAATGGTGAAAAGGAAAATCCCACATGGGAACTTAGCATCTGCAAGCCCTGCCTCGACATTTGTGTGACAGCGGAGACAGACTTGACCCAGGAGGTCAAGATACTGGAGCAGCTCACAGATCAGATCTGTGTTCTCTGAAGCTAGACACACCATCAGATCCTCTGACATGTGGAGAAGTGAAAAGATTGCCATCCACTTCACAGTCTGGGGATCAAAGCAGAAGAAATTCTGGAGGACAGTCTAAAGGTGCAAGAGTACTAGCTATGAAAAAAATAACTTCTCAGATACTGGAAATTTTGGTTTGTGGATCAAACATTACCCAAGCATTGATATCTATGGCCTGGACTTATGTGTGGCATTGGGAAGGCCAGGTTTCAGCATCGCAGACAAACACAAAATCAGCAAAGAGGAGGCCATGCACTGAATCCAGTAGAAGTATTATGGGATCATTCTTCCTAGCAAATAAATTCCCATTTCTATCAACAAAACACCAGGGGAACTAGTCATGGGGGTGTTCCTACACTTTTGTGAGTTTTTATCTCCAGGAGCTCAACCAGAGTCTCAAAGTGAATAGTAAAATCTTGTATTTCCAACAGGAGGAACCATTTTAAAATACTCTAGAAGATTTTGTTCATATCAAGACCTTCCTACAAACTAAACTATTCAATTTACTGAGGTTTTATCAGAACCTAACTAATCTGGGGGGAAAAAAAGCACTCAACTCCAGCCTCCTCTAGCCATCTTGTCCCACCTTATGAATGTGGAAGCTGAGAAACATTGATAAAGTTCACAGTCCAATTAAAGACTGAAACCTAATCATAAGACCAGAGAACACTTCCCAGGTTTTCAGCAACTTAGACCTATTTGTATAATTCCTTTTGCTCAGTACATCATATCCAGTTATGGAGGGGGAAAAACACACAGCACTCTAACATGCAAAAAACACAGTTTAAAGAGACAGAGCGAGCATCAGCACCAGACTGCTATGAGAGTGATGTTGGAATGATTAGAGGATTTAAAATAGATATGGTGAATATGCTGAGGGTTGCAACAGATAAAGCTGATAACATGCAAGAACAGATTGGCAATGTAATCAGAAAGATGGAAATTCTAAGAAAGAATCAAAAATTAATGCTAGTGATCAAAAATACTGCACCAGAAATGAAGAATGCCTTTGAGTTCATTAGGGCTCATTAGTAGACTGGAGATGACAGAGGAAAAAAATCTCTGAGGATAAGTCAATAGGAACTACCAAAATAGAAAAGCAAAGAAAAAAAACTGAAAAATGCACAATAGAATAGAATAATTAAGAATTTCAGAACAATACAAAACATGTAACATATATAGATACATATATATAGAGAGAGAGATACGTACATACCTATATACATATTTTACCAGAAGGAGAAGAAGAGAAAAAGGAAGAAACAATTGCAGTAATAGTGACTGGATTTCCCCAATTTTAACATCAGTCATCAAAGCACAAATCCAGGAAGCTCATAGAACACCAAGCGGATTTTTTTTTTTTAAGGAAAGATGCAGGCAGGAGTGAAGATGCGCAAATACAGGCAAGAAGAGAGAGGAAAAAGCACCCCATTTATTTTATATGGTTGTTCATCTTGGTTGTTAGCCCTGGCTCCAGAATGCAAACCTGGGATATTGGGAGGTTTGCAGATTGTGCCCAACCTCTATTCCACCAGGGTGCTCTCAAGAAGGATACATTTTTTAAATATCAAAACTAAATAATTACATCTGATGTCTCCTCAAGAAACATGCAAACAAGAAAAAAGTGGGTGAAACATTTTAAATAAATACTTAAATAAGTATTTCTCTCTCAACAAGAATATCAACCTAGCTTTCTAGTCCCTACAAAATTGACTCTCAACAGTGAAGGGGAAAGGACTTTTCAGACTCACAAAAATTAAGGGGGGCTGTTGCCAGTATATGTGCCTTGCAAGATACATTAACTACAGTTCTTCAAACAGAAAAGACATCACATACATCAGAAACTCAGATTTACATAAAGAAAGGAAAAGCATCAGAGGAGGAATAAATGAAGGCAAAATCTTTTTATCCTTAATTGAACAGATAAAAGTTTGTCAAAATAATAATAAAGGTTAAACATTCAATCATGTATGAATATCATACACATGTGTGTGCATAAGTGAAACGAATGCAGCAGCGACTCAAAGTTTGAGGACAAGGAACAGCACTAGGCAGTGGGGAGGCACTCGCTCCACCCATAAGGAGGTTTTGTGTCATTTGAAAGTCTACTTGTATTAGTCGTGAATGTGCATAGCGAACCCTAGGGCAGTCACTGAAAAGAGAGAGAACTACTGATAACATAAAGAAAAGGGAGAAAACGGAATCCAAAAATAGAAACGGCAGACAGCAGCAACAAATGTGGCAGATACTCTTCCGGACATACGTGAGTCTCAAGGTTGGGAAAGATGTTGGGGTTAAAGATATAAATATAGAAGTCATCAACATACAGATGTTTTCTAAAGCAACTAAACAAGATGTGATCTCATAAAGAGAAATGGGCTAGAATCTAAAGTGAAGCGAGGAGTCACTTCAGTTTTTACAGCTAAAGTGGAAGATCAGTGACCTGCTCTAACAAGGGGAAAGCAAATAACTCAAGCAAGGAAATTCCAAGTCAAGGAAAAAGCAGATTTGCTCAGGCACCCCCAGCTGGGGCCATCCTCCCCAGGTGAATATTTGTTCATAAAGGTCACTTACAAATCAAATTGGTAAAGGCCACATTTAGATACTGTTCTCAGTATTTAAAAAAAAAATCAATATGGATCCTTTTCCTAAAGATTAAATAAATTTTCTTCTAAATGCAAATGATGAATATATTTATACCAGCAGTTATAGTGCATGGATAGATAATGGTATGAGAAAGGGGTTCTTTCTACCTTGGAAAAGATTAAATACTGCTCCCTTCCGCCTCTAAAAATGCCCAAATCTCAAGGGATTTTACTGCTTCACTTTGACTATGTAAGTGAGGAAAAATATAGAATGAGAGAAGAAAGGGGAGGATTACTAATGATACATCACAGAAATTCAGTGAAATCAAAAATGCGAGAAGATGTAAAAATAATGACTAGCATAATTTTGGAAAGGGTCACTCTAAAAAGTCTGCTGTACAACTATGAGTCTTAAATTAAGTTTGACAGTTTAAGAAGAACATTTTATTTCTAGACACAGCATTTTGGGTTTATTCCCAAATGTTCCTTCTTTTTAAGCAAATAGTAAATCACTGACAATTGCTGTTCTTATCTAAAGGAGAAGCTGCTAATGCATTAAATTGTGGGTTACAAATTATTTCATCATTCAGTCTCCTTAAAAATCTTGAGTTTTGTCCACATATATATGGACAGTTTAATCTATAACAAAGGAGCCAGGAACATACAATGGCGAAAGGAATATCTCTTCAATAAATGGAATTAGGAAAATTGGACAGCCACTTCCCAAAAATGAAACTTGATCACTCTTCAATTTCATACATAAATTTAATTCAAAATGTATCAAAGATTTAGACAAGACCAGAAACCATAAAATGCACGGAAGAAAATATAAGCAAAATGTTCCACAACATCAACTTCAGAGAGCTCTTTAGGGATGTGACATCAACAGCAAAACAAACAAAAGCAAAAATAAACAAATGAAGTTACATCAAATCAAAGGCTTCTATACAGTGAAAGAAACCACCACAAAAATCTAAAGGCAAACTATTGTTTAGGAGAAGATATTTGCAAATCATATGTAAGACAAAGGGTTAGCCCACAAAATGTGTAAAGGACTCCTATACCTCAACAACAACAACAAAAAATAAAATCAAGAAACCCATTCAAAATATGAGTAGAAGATATAAAAAGATATTTCTCAGCAAGCGCTGGTGGAGTAGTAGTTAGGTCAATTACCTCCAAAGGAGCAAGTCACATAGCTCTGGGTTCGAGTCCCAGGTCCAAGGTGAAACAACTGGTATGAACAACTAAATGAAATAAAATAAAATAAAGAGGCTTCTTCCTCCTTTCTCTTCTTGTCTGCCTGCCTACTCACCTTCATTCCTGCCTGCATCTTTCCTTTAAAAACAAAAACTAAAATAAAACAAAAACTAAAAACAAGTGTTTTTAAGAGCATAGAGAAAAAGGAACTCCCTTACATTATTGGTGGAAATGTAAGTTAGTGCAACTAATATGGAAAACAGCATGACGATTTCTCAGAAAAAATTAAAATTAGAACTACCACCTGATTGAGCAATTCCACTTCTAGGTATATATCTCAAGGTTGTGAAAACACTAATCAGGAAAAATACTTTTACTCCTATATTCATAGCAGCACAATTCACAATAGCCAAGACATGGAAACAACCTAAGTGCCCATTGACAGATGATGGATAAAGAAGCTGTGGAATATATTCTCAACAGAATTCTATGAAGCATTTTTAAAAAAATGAAGGTATGCCTTTTCCAACAACCTAGATGGAATTTGAGGTAATTACACAAAGCAAAATAAGTTAGAAAAATAAAATACAGAGTGGTTTTCCTCATGGGTAGACGATAAAGAAACAAAATAAGTAAATTAACAAAACACAACAAAGCTCTGACTTTCATTCCAGAGTGTGGTCAGGGTTACGGGGCAGGTGGAGACAGGGCAGGAGGTGGAAACTTGGATTAAAAGAGTAAAAATTATAGTGGTGACTGACACTAGAACTCTGGTGTTGCATACAGTGTGATATAAACATTGAAGTGTCAGTCTGTTCTCCTGAAACACACATATAAGTGCAAGCAAATAAAACATTAATTTTTTTTCTTTACTCTTGAGTTTTGTGAGTATCATCAGAGTTCAGAAGAGATTGTACCTAAATTTCTTGGATAAGAATCCAAGCAATATGGGGAAAGTAAAAATAAAATATTGACAGAGATTAATATTTAGTATTTCTTCAATATGGACACAGCTTTTCTTTATTCAGTTACTCATTTAACCTCTCTGAACCTCGGTTTCCTTATCTATCAAAACTGCGTTGAGGACTTCTACCTCTGGGAAGATTGATATTCCTCCCACAAAGTACAACTGAAAACTTTCTACATTATCTGTGTGTGTGTATATATATATATGTATGTAAGTATACATATGTGTGTATTGTGCATGTATGTACACATACATTTACAAACAAATTTAAAAAATGAGAAAACCCAAAAAGATGGAGAGAAGGCAGATTAGCTAGACTTTGAGACCTAAAGAAACATGCAGTGATGAGTTCCCTAGGATTTTCTTTTGCCTCATGTATTCCAGACTTGGAGCTAAAAATGGAAAAATTTGAAACACCAATGAGTACAGACAACATATGCCCCAATTAAAGCCTTTTCCCTCCAGCAAAAGTACCAAGAAAGGGACAAGATAGAGAGACACAAAGCTTTTAGACAATAACTGTTTAATCATACTCAAACACCACAGAAAAAGTCATGCCAAAAAAGGCAAAATGGGATGGCCAGCCACTACCTTCTTTAGGCTATAATGAGGCACCCCAGCACCAGCTCTGGGATGTTGTCAGAGAAGGTCAAATAAGGATCAAGCACATTCATCCCTCCCAGAAAGCAGAAAACAACCTATCTTACCATTAGTGGGCACCTCTTTGGGAACCTGAACTCTCATTCTCACCTGTGCATAATGAGGTTCTCTACTACCCTGGGGCCGTGTTAGAGGAGGCCTACTGGTAACTCAGAATTTTAACCACTGCCAAGCAATGAGTCCACCCACTTTGCTGTGCCATTAGAAGCCATTTGCAGCATCAGTGGAGGCCTAGTTGGAGCCAGAATTCTCACTTCCTCCGGTCAGTAACAGGGCACTACCCCAGGTGTCAATGAAAGCCTCACCTAGCAGCAATGAAGTAGCAACACTTTCCTTCCCCTGCTGGAAAAGTATCAGAGAAAGCCAGCTAAAAATAATGTTTAAATACTATCCAGAGTCACACAATATAATATCCAAAATGTACAGATTTCAACTGAAAATTGTTTGTCATAGAATGTCAAGAATCAGGATGATTTTCAAAGCCAAGAACTGAATAAAGACTCAATAGATGACAGAACTGTTAGAATTATCTGACAAAGATTTCAAAGCACCTCTGATAAAAATATTTTAAGGAGTAATTTCAAACATCTTTGAAATAAATTTTAAAATGTAAGCTCTAGCAAAAAAATTAAAATTCTCAACAAAGAAATAGAAGACATGGGAAGAAGAACCAAATGGAAATCTTAGAACTGAAATACACAATAACCAAAATTAAAAATTCAATAGACTCAAAAGTAATATGGAAGACAAAAGATATAATCAGTGAAGTTGAAAATCAGTGATAGAATTAACCAATATAAACAAAAGAGAAAATAGACTGAAAAAAAAAAAAAAAAGACTAGTCTCAGAGACCTGTGGGACTATAACAATAGACCTAACATTTCTACTATTGAAGGTCAGGAAAGATGAAAGAGGGTGGAGCTGAATAATGGCTTAAAAATCCTCAAATTTTGCAATAGAAATAAAGAAACTGAATGAATTTTAAACAATATAAATCTAAACAAATCCACACAAAGCTATATTGTGACCTAACCTGCCAAAATTAAAGACAAAAAAATAATCTTGAAAGAACCTAAGAAAATTAATTCCTTATGTATAGGAGAAAAACAATTCAAAGACACTGGATTTATCATCAAAATCAAAAAAGTCAGAAGAACATGGCACATTTCTTAAATGTTGGAAGAATAATTTATAAATCTAGAATCCTATATCCAGTAAAAATATTTTTCAACCATCTCAGATGAAGGAAAATTTGTTGTCAGTAAATTTACCCTAAAAGAAGTTCTCTAAACAGAATACAAATTACTAAACATATAAACCTAGGAACATCAGGAAGATAATATACAGTAAGAAAAAATGAGTCAACACATAAACTGCTTTTTGTTTTTTAAGTTGTGTTTGATTACTAAAGCAAAAATTATAAAATTGATGAGGTTCTGGCTATCTGTAGAGGAAATATCTAAAAAATTATAAATGGGAAGGATAGAAGTACAAACAGGTAGTAAGATTCCTATACTTCACTCAAACTGATAATATGGTAACATACACTGTATATAAATACATACTGAAGTGACTAAAGCAACCACTTAATGATATTCTTGAAAACATTATTAATAAATAAAACTGAAGGTTTTCAAAATATTTCATGTAACCTACAAGAAGAAAGAAGAGAGGAAAAAAGAAAACAAAACAAAAAACGTGCATAAGATGGCAGGCACATGACCTAATTTATCAATAATTATATTAAGTGAAAGTGGTCTAAATCTACCAAATAAAAGCCAGAGATTAAGAAACTCAATTTAAAAGCTAACCTATCTCTATGCAAAATAAATTAACTCCAAGTGAATATTGTAGGCAAGTAGAAGTAAAAGGATGGGATAAGATGTATCACATAAATATTAACAAAAGGTAAACAGAAATTCCTCAATTAAATCAGATAGTGTAATAAGACTTTAAAGTAAATTAAAAGAATTGAAAAGTATATTAAATAGGGATAAAAGGGTCAATTTACCAAAGTCATAGCTGTCCTAAGTGTGTATGCACAAGAAAGAAAAAACAGAACTAGAAGATCTGTAAAGCAAAAAAATAGAACTGAAAAAAGCAATAGATAAGGTTTTCATAACTGGTGATTTCAATAAACCTCTCTCAACAACTGATAACACAACTACACCAAAAAGAAAACAGTAAAGATATATAAGAACTCAACTACATCATCTACCAAAAGGATCAATAGACATTATACAATACTCCCACAAAAACAGCAGAACATTCCAAAATCCCATGGAAGACAAGATAGAATAAATAACGAACCTCAATATTTCTTTAAAAAATTAAATCAGTGCTTTCTCTGACTACAGTGAATTCAAACTAGAAATCAGTAACAAAGGTAAACACTTTCTAAACACTTAGAAATCCAAACAATATGCTTCCAAATAGCATATAGATCAGAGAATAAATTTTAAAAATATACTGTACTGAATGAAAATGAATACAGAACATACCAAATTTGTGGAATATAGCTACAGTAGTGCTGAGAGAGTAATTATAACACTAAATGCATATATTAGAAAAAAGAAAAATCTAAAATTAACAATCTGAGCTCTCACCTTAAGAAATTAGAAAATGAAGAGCAAAATAAATTCAAAGCAAGTTGAAGAAAATAAATAATGAAGAAAAGAGCAGAAATCAATGAAATTGAAAACAGAAAAACAATAGAGAAAATCAATGAAGAAAATACTCAATGTTTTAGAAAAATCAGTAAAACTGAGAAAAGTCTAGCAAGGATGACAAAGGAAAAAGGAAGACATAACTACCAGGATCAGGAAAGAATTTTAATATTACTTTGGACTCTGCAAACATCAAAATGATAATAATCAAGTGCTTTAAACAACTTTTCATACAAAAATTGAACTTCGAAAAAGTGAAAAAATTCATTTATAAAAAAGGCGCAGACTACCACTCTTCATACAAAGTAAAATAAATTATTTGAGTAGTTCTTTTACTATCAACAAACTTGAATTGGATGCTCCTGGTGGCTCAGATGTTAAGTTTGCGTCTGTGGAGTGATTTCTGTAATACCCAAGGACTCAGGTTCATGACCCAGGATTGAAAGGAACAACCAAAAAATGAACAACTAAATAAATAAAAGATGTGTCTACCTCCTCTCTCTTCCTTCCTACCTGTCTGCCTACTTGACTTCATTCCTGCTGATTCCTTCTTCTAAAATAAATAAATAACATATTCATAATTTGAAAAACAATCCAAAAGTGAACCTACACTCCAGATGATTTCACTTCAGAATCTACCAAATATTTAAAGGAAATTTAATAGCAATTTCACACCATCTATTCCAGAAAATGCAAAAAGGGGAAATACTTCTCAACTTATTTTATAAGACTATTATCAGAAAACTACCAAAACCAGAAAGAGACAATAAAAAACTAAAGTCCAATATCCCTCATGAATATAGACACAAAAATCCTTAACAAAATATTAGCAAATGAAATTCAGCAAAATATACAAAGAATTATACACAATTAACAAATGCAGTTCATGCCAAGTATGCAAGGCTGATTCAATATTTGAAAAATAGTAAGTATTTGAAAAATGTAATCCACCATCTAAGAAATTAGGCCATATAAGAAAAATCACATGATTTATCAATAAATGTAGAAACAGCATTTGACACAATTGAGCAGTCACTCATAATTTTTAAAACTCTCATAAACATGGAAAGAAGGATATCTTCCCAAATTTGATAAAGACTATTTACACAAAAATCTTCAATGTTACACTGTGGTAAAAAAACTGAATATTTTACCCCCAAGATAGAGAAAAAGAAAAAGAATGCCCACTCTCACTGCTCTTATTCAATATAGTGCTTGAATTTGTAGCTGGTTTAATACAGCAATAAAAAGAATTAAAAGGCAAACAGAGAAGAAAGAGAAATGAAGAAAGCTATCTCTCTTTACAGATTACAGATGACATAATTATGTACATAGAAAATTCCAAGGAATTTATCCAAAATTCCACAAGAACTAGTAAGTGAATTCAGAAGTTTACAAGACACAAGATTAAAATACAACATTCATGATAAAAAAAAAAAAACCTTCACCAAAATAAGGATAGAAGGCACATGCTTCATCATAAAAAAAGCAGGCTATGATAAAATAACAGCCAAAATCTTAATCATAGTGAAAAACTGAGAACCTTCCCCTAAGATTGGGAATAAGACATGGTTTCCTACTATCACCACTACTATTCAACATAATTCTGGAAGTCTTGACCAGAGCAATAAGGAAAGCAATTAAAGAAATCTGAATTGGAGAAGAAGAAATGAAACTATCATTATTTGCTGATATATAAAAATTCTAGAGACTCCACAAAAATACTGTTAGAGACAATAAATGAAATCAGTGGCAGGAAATAAAATCAACATATAAAAATCAGTAGCTTTCCTATATACAAATAAAGAGAAGAAAAAGAAATTAAGAAAGCAATCCCTTTCACAATAGCAGCAAGAAAGATCAAATACATGGAAATAAACTTAATAAAGAAGGTGAAAGATCTCTACAATGAAAACTATAGGACCTTAACAAAAGAGAAGAGACAAGAGATGGAAAAACAGTCCATGTCATTGATTGGAAGAATTAACAGTAAAAATGCCCATTCTACCTAATGCAATACATAGGTCCAATATGATTCCCATCAAAATCCTAGGAACATTCCTCAAGGAAATGGAGAAAACAATACTGAAGTTTGTATGAAGACACAAAAGACTTCAAATAGCCAAAGCTATCTTACAAGAAAAAAGAAGAGTGGAGGAATCACACTCCCTGACTTCAAACTATACTACAGAGTGATCATCATCAAAACAGTATGGTACTGAAACCAAAACAGATACACCAATAAGTGAAATTAAATTAAGAGTCCAGAAATAAAGGCACACCTATATGTGCAATTAATCTATGACAAAGGTGCCAAGAGCATACAATGGAGTAAGGAAAGTCTATTTAACAAATGGTGCTGGGAAAACTGGAACAACATCTACAAAAAAAAAAAAAAAGAAAGAAAGAAAAGAAACTAGAATATTCATTATTACCATCCAGAAAGGTTAACTCAAGGTGGATCAAAGATCTGTGCATAAAACCCAAGACCATCAAATACTTAGAGGACAATGTGGGAAAACACTCTATGACCTCAACCTCAAAGAGCTCTTTGGGGAAAGCACAGCAATGGCAAAAGAGTCCAAAGTAAAACTAAGCAATTGGGACTACATCAAACTGAAAATCTTATTCAGAGAAAAGCACCACAAAAAAAAAAAAAAAAACCCACATAATTAGAGAAGGTATTCACACAACATACTTCAGACAAGAGTTTAATCTCCAAAATATATAAAGAACTCACCCAACAACAAAAAAGGCAAATGACCGACTCACAAAGAACTGAATAAACACCTAAAGAAAACACACAGATGGTCTACAGACACTTGAAAAAATCTTCTGCATCACTCATCATCAGAGAAATGCAAATAAAAATTAGGGTGAGATACCACCTCATCCAATGAAAATGGCCTATATCAAAAAGACTGGAAATTGCAGGTATTGGAGCCAGTGTGGAGAAAAAGGAGCCCTCCTGCACTGTTGGTGGGAATGTAAATTGATACACCCTCTTTGAAAAACAGTATGGAGTTTCCTCAAACAAAGATAGATCTACTATTTGATCCAGCAATCCCATTCTTGGCATATACCCAGAGAATACAAAATGTCTAATCAGAAGAAATATCTGTTATTTCATAGCAGCACAATTCTCAATATCAAAGACATGGAATCAACTTAAATGCACATGGACATATGACTGGATAAAGGAACTGTGCTATATATACTCAATGTAATACTGTGTAGCCACTGAAAAACAAATCATGTTCTTTGTAACTATCTGGATGGAACTGGAAGTGATGAGGTAAGTGAAATAAATAGGAAAAAAAGAGAAAAACAGGAAGTTTCACTCATATGTTCAATATATTATGAAACAAATAAACAGATAAACCCTAGGAAAAAAATACAAAATTCAATTGTGTTTTTGTATACTAACAATGAACATATATGATAATCAAAATTAAAAATACAATATCATTTGCAATTGCTAAAAACAAAAATAATACATAGGTGCAGATTTAATAGACCATACCCAGGATTTATATGCTGAAAATTGACGAATGCTGATAAAGAAATCAAAGAAGATCTAAATAAATGGAAAACCATATTTTGTTCTCAATGGAAAGACTCAGCATAGGAAAGAGGTTAATTCTCCCCTAATTAATATAAAAGTTTAGTGCAATTCCTAGCACAGATAAAATTATTCTAAACTGTATATAGAAAAGCAAAGAAACTAGAAGAGTGAAAACAATTTTGAAAAGGAAGAATAAAATGGGTGCATTAGCAAACTAGGAATGCTACAACAAAATACCACAGACTCAGCAACTTAAACAACAAAACTTTATTTTCTCACAATTCTAGGGACTGGAAAGTCAACCACCAAGATTCCAGAAGAATTCAGTTTATGGTAGGAACTCTCATCTGGCTTACAGTCACCTTCTCACCATGTCCTCACATGGCCCTTCCTCTGTGTGTGCTGGGGATGGGAGCATGACTTCACAGCGGGAGGGGGAAGACAAGTTCTTAGGGGTCTCCTTTTATAAGGACACAATTCCTGTTGGATCAGGGCCCCACCGTAATGACCTCATTTATACATAATGACCTCCTTTTGACCCTATGTCAACCCAATTACAACCACACTGAGAGTTAGGGTTTCAACATAGGAATTAGAGTGACTGGAGGTGGGTGCGGGGAGCCCAAACATTCAGTCCAAACAGTGGGAGAATCAGTTTATCTGAGTTCAATATTTATTACCGAGTTACAGTAATCAAGACTGTAGTATTGACAGACATGGAGATCAGTGGACAGAACAGAGCATGCAAAAATAAACCTACACAAATATGTCCAACAGGTTTTTGACAAAGATGCAAAAAATGCAATGGGGGAAAGATAGCATTTTCAACAAATAGTGCCAGAGCAATTAAACTTGTAAAGACAAAATGTAATAAATCTCATCTTAAGTCTCACTCCTTATAGAAAATTTAGCTCAAACTGGATCACAGATTTTTTAAGTGTAAAGCATAGAACTCTGAGACCTGTATAGGAGGATACGGGTAGACAGACTGGGTAAAAGAGATCTATCATATGGTGGACAAAACTGGACTATTGATTGTTAACTTAATGTAGTATATACAGTAGCTGATTTACCTTGATGCACTACCTAAACCTATACTATGTTGTGAGGCAATTTTCCTTCAATAAAATGTTAAAAATAAAAATTTTTAAAGTGTTCAGACATTTCTTCTTAAAGGTCCTTCTGAATCTGACATTCTAATTATCACCATGATTTGTGTGGCTACTTCAACGACAGCAGCATTTCTCAAAATATGCTGTCTGGAGTACGGGAGGCCTAAAATGCTAGTGAGTGGGCTGTGGTTAAAAGGTCTGGTTCTATGTTCAAACAAGTGTGGCAGTGGACATAGCATAATAAAGAAAAAAACAAAAATTTAATTCACTCTGCCTTAATTTCTAAAATATGGCCACAGAGTTCTTTTCTTTCCCTTCCCTTTCCTCTTTTCCTTTTCTTAGGAAACCTAGTCACATCTACTGGAACACTGGTGCTCCATGGAACCCAATTTGAGAGATGATTTCATATAAAAAGTAGGTTCATGAGACATGGGGTACAGTTGGAAGTTTCATTTTCAATCCACTCTCAATTCCTCTCTGGCTGTGTCTGTCTATTTTTACAAATCCCTGCGATTCCATCTGCCTTCCTCTTTATGTTCTTAAAATCACGCGTTGCTTAATAGCAGAGCTGTCTTTTGAGAAGATGTGAGACTAGAGTGTAATTATGCCAACCTAGATGGTATAGACTCTTACACACATAGACTATATGGTGGAGCCTTTCAAGACCACTGACAAATACAGGTCTATTGTTGATGGAAACAGTGAATGACTGTAATCCTTTCTCCTGCACTGAACTCAGAGTCCCTGAGGGCAAGAATTTTATCTTCTTCCTAACAGTCGAGTGTTTGCTTAGCACCTACTATGGCATCTCCCCAAGTACTCTTTTGAGTACTAGAACAACTTTTCTCATTATTCTTTGGAAGTGAAACTTTTTGCTTCTTCCTTCCACTCGCATTCCAACTTCCTCTGAGAAACTGACCTTCCAGGTTTGAATCCTGTCATTCCAGTGGTTCCCATTAAAGACAGTTAGCATCCAGACGGGAGACACAGCGTGGTCAATGGCACTATCCCATGCTCTTGGTCAAAACGTCTGGTCCGGGATAAGCATAAGACTCAAACTCTTTCTAATTTTGTGTTGGAAGAAAAGCAGTCTTGTCCCTTAGATCATCAAAGCTAGAAAGATATAAATCTGAGATCATGTTATCTATTTTAAGAAAGCCTATCTATAGTAAATGGATAGATACAAACACTCAGAGACGAGCAGAGTTAGAAAACTTTTAAAAAGAGTTCTGATGCTAATTGAATGTCTAGGATCCCTGTGGACAGCGCCACTCCTGGGAAGTCCCACTGACTTTAGCTAATAAGATTCTTCTTTTTGCTTAGGGGAATTCGGGATGGATTGCCATCACTGCAACTTAAAGGGAGAAAAAAGGTTTCTGATGAATACGTTCTCTTTCATACTTGATCACCCTAATAAGCAGTAAAGATTAAGGCTTTCATGCATCATTTTAACCAATTTTTACATTTTGATTGAAACCTGATTAGCTATGCATGCACCTACTGCACTCTTCATGAATGGGATAGAGAACAGATGTGTTTTGATGGAAAGGAGTCAGGAATGGTCTGAAGCATGGAGGAATGTCGTGTGAGGACACGAGGCAGCAGGGAGGAAAATAAGGACTATGGTGCTTTGTGTAGAAAAGAATCCCTTAGGAGAGAGAATAGAGAGGGTGACCCCTCAAATATATGTCAGCTCTTTCAACATGTTATACAGGAATCAGCCTGATATGGTCAATCAAAATCCATAATAAGACTGCACATATGGGGAAATTTGCACATTTTAATGTGCAAAATAAAAGTTGCTGCAATTAGAAAAAAGATCTATAATAGAATGAGATTAAGAGTTATGGATGGACAGGTAAAGTAGGAAAGAAGAAGTAGAAGAGACTAACATTTGTTTGGGCCTTATAAACTGTGCTGGCTGCCTTAGGTGTTTTATCTCTTACAGACACACTGCAAGCTCAAAAAAGGTCAAGTGATTATTAGTCCAAAGAGGTGTGTTCAGGATTCAAACACAGGAAGTCTGTTGACGTACAAATCCAGTGTGCTCTACACTGTGATGTGGGTCTGCACCTGGATTCCAGGATCTGAGATGGAAAGAGTGTGCTGTGGTCATGGCAGCAGAACCGGGTCTGGTTCACCGACTCAACTCCCACACAGAGCTGTTTCTCTTCTTGCAGAGAGGAACCTCAGATAGCTGGAGCCGGGCCACTGGACTGATCCAAGTTGGAAAGGGAAATATTTCCATAAAGCTACATCGTCAAAAGTGCAGGGAGTGTTGAAGGAAGGCACTACTGTTTGTGGAGATGGGTGTGGTTGTAATCTTTTCTCTTGGTCCCCAGCAAAGCCAGTGACCCTAGGTTGTTTGCAGATGGGCAAAGTACAAGGGAATAGCATGTTCATGAAGACTGGTTGACTTCGAAGTCAGAAATTTGGCTCCATATTATATAATCTAAAAATGCCCCCACCACCTACCCCCACCCCCACGCACAAGAGAAGGAAAGGGGAATAAAAACCTCCCAGAAATCACAGTCAAGGCAAATGCAGTGAAATGGTTCATTGGTTACTGTGGCAACCGACTCTTCCCTGCTCCGGCTGCTTATCCCACGATCCCTCTGTCACCCTATTTTTAGACTGAAGACAACGAATGAAACGGCTTTAATTTTTTTTTTCTTTTTTGTATGTTTAAGACATGCATAACCTTTTGAAAAAGTCTCAGAAGCCTGAGCTCAGTGTAGGAGCCTGTCTCCTCATCCAGATATAGGGTGACCCTCATTTATGAAACCAAGTTACTGAGCCTGGAGGGTGCTGGGTTCCTTATGAGTTAAAGGGCAAAAAGGAGGAGAAACCTGAAGAGATTGGGCAGGGAATAAAAAGCATAGCTATATATTCAATGTAGGGTGGAAGTAACAGTGTTTGAGGAAAAAGAGAAGTTCTAAAATTGTCTAAGGGGACTATGTAACTCACCTCACCTAAAGAGTTAATTTTCCTCATAGCTAAAATAAATAATATTGTGGATTTAAATAAGTGGATGATGGCCTTTATGAATTTTGATGACCCCCAAGAGTCAAGCTCTAAAACCTATGAACATTTCATTTTAACTCTTGCTTCCACTAACCTTATAAAGGAGCCGAATTGTGAGAATCTACTACTTTTTCTGAGAAACAGTCCCGAATCTTGTAACAATTTTGTTTTTTCAGTTGTGATCATTCGGAACTGTTATCGTGGACCATGTCTCTCTTTTTTTCTGAAGGAAAGATACCTTTTTAAGAAAAATCTTTCAGTGTTGATGAAGATGAGAAATGAAAAAGTGTAAACACCTTTTCTTCCTACAGAACACTAAACAAGTGCCACACACACTTAAATGCTACAAGAGAAAAGTGCCCTTCCACAAGTCAATGGCAGTAAATGATGAACTAAAATGCAGCTAACTTGTTTGCTATGTGGCAGAAAATAGGTGGGAGGAAGGGAAATGTTGGAGAAGACTCGCTGAAGGAGAAAAAAATCTAAACCAGATCTAAACCACATTTTATTTAGTTGATTCTGTCAGGGGTTCGAAAAGGATACATATGTTCAAACAAGTAGGGGGTGCTCATCATTAAGGGGTGTCTCTCCAGGCCCCAGTTTACAGGACTTTGTGAGAGACCAGAAGCGGGGAGACCAGGGTACAATTTGGGTCAACAATGGCCCTAGAGCAGGGGTTCTCAAGTCTAGCACCCATAAGCATGACTTATTGCTTTCAATAATTTTTTTACTGAAGTAACACTGCATTACAACATTGTACAAGTTTCAGGTTCAGTGTCATCAGTCAACAACTGTCATACACTACAGTAGCTTCACCACTAGGAGTCGAATTCAATCCTTCATGAAGTGCTTCATGAAAGAGCAAATTCTCCTGCACAACCCTAGTTCATAGCAATCTGTCGTCTGTATCCTTCACTTGGTCAATATCTATGTGCCGTTTGGTTTCAGCTTAGATGCTCCTTCCATATAGGGGCCATTTGAATCACCCCCACCACCACCACTTACTTCTGCTGGTTTACAGGTCTCTTCTCATGTGATGCTATCACATCCAGATTTCCCTTTTTGTAATTTTTACTATGCTTGAAGTTATTTTATTTGATATCTGTTTTCTG
Source organism: Solenodon paradoxus (assembly GCA_004363575.1). Taxonomy (NCBI): domain Eukaryota; kingdom Metazoa; phylum Chordata; class Mammalia; order Eulipotyphla; family Solenodontidae; genus Solenodon; species Solenodon paradoxus. Next base: position 38,566 of record RJWH01003406.1, on the reverse strand, counting down.
TGCTTGACTGTCAGGGCTGTAAGCTTCATATATGACATGTGCTATATCTATTTATTCATCACTCTGTCCCTAATGATGCACATGGGGCCTAGCACTCAGTATACACTCAGTAAGTATTGCTTGAATGAATGAATGAATGAATATTATAAAACATTCTAGTACCACATTGAATGGGGCCCCCCCTACCCCCCAAAAAAAATCGTGTCCATCTGGAATCCTACTGAGTCAGGGCAGGTCCCAAATCAAGTGAATGGTATCCTTATAGGAAGGCCATGTGAGAGCCACAGGGAACAATTCCATGTGAGAGGCTGAGATTGGAGTGACACAAGTTAAGGAACGCCAAGGATTGCTGGCAATCACCAGCAGTTAGGAGAGAGAGCTGGAACATTCTCCCTCAGTGTCTCCAGAAGGAACCAAACTAGCTAACACCACGACTTCAGACTTTTGGCCTTCAGTACTTTCATATCTTTTTCACTTCAATTTATTTACTGAAGAAGCTAGATCAATACTCCTACAGAATTTCTTATAATTTGGGCTTTGCATTTCCATGGTATCATTTACTATGTCCTCTGTTCCCTGTATTCTCTCTAAACTGACAGAGCAAGAAACTTCAGCATATTCAGGCTCTGTGTGCTTGCTGAAAATATTTTGCAGGTAGTGTGGACTACGACAATCTTCACTGCAACAAATTTCTATTTAACAAATATGTCCATTTTAAGTAAGATTTTCTTATTTTTAATATTAATGGATCGGTGTTAGATATTTATATGGTGCAGGAAAAGCTTTACATTGTCATAGTGAAACGCCAACATACATCAGAATTAACCGGGAAAACTTATTTCAGCAGATTACTGGGTCCCATGCCTAGAGATTTTATTTTGTTGATAAAAGATAGGGCCTGAGGATCTGCATGGGTAACAAACTCCCAAGCAATGCTAAGGCTGCTGTTCTTGGAACCACCCAAATCTGTGCAAATCTGCTTTAGAACAATGTGGCTTAGAGAAAGAACTCAAACATCTTATTTGTTATTTATTATTCATCACGTCATTCTTACTATTACTTAAGATGGAATTCTGGTTCTTCTACCTGACCGCTGTATGGTCTTAACTATTTCACCTCTATAAGCCTCAATTTCTTCATCTCTAAAATGAGGTTGGCAATAATACCTTAGATACAGTGGCAAAAGAATTAAATGAGACAATAAACCCTAGTATTGAGCCTTATGAACCATCAACATCAATAAGTATTAGTGGTAGAGGTGAGAATTTTAATTATTATTGTCAATGTTATTATTTCTTGGCTGATTTTTCTAACCTGCACTCAAGGCATAAGAAATTATACTACACAGCAATGAGGAATCTGCCTGGGGGAACTGCAGCCCAATAGATGGAGTTTTTGGTCACGTTGTGACCGAGAATTATTTCCAAGTGCAGAGTGGAAGGACAGTGGAGGGAAGTGCAGCTTCTATTTAGTGTCAGCGGTGTCTTCCCACCACAAACACCAGGCCCGCCACAGAGATGGCTCAGTAACGTTCTCCATTTCACAGATGATGGGACTCATTTCTCACCCATCAGTGGGACAGTTTTACCACTGTGCAGTGTGTGCAGACACAAAGATGTGCAAAACCAAAAGTCAGGGAGATATATTTAAGAGAAATTAAAAATCAGGACAGCTATGGGTATTTTGGTGTTAAGATTAAGAACGTCTTTTAATTTCACCATCGTCAGGAGTAAAGGCAGAGGATTCCCAGGTGGCTCTCATGTCCTGGTTCTACCAGCACTTGATCAGACCCCAGGCCAAAGCAAACAGAAGGGGACTCAGACCAGTGTCAGTAAGGAAAACACTGAATAAGAAAGAAGGTGACGCATGAACAGTCACCAAGAATTGAGCTTTAAATGAAGTTGTTAATCCCTGGAATGGAGGGAGGAGAGGTCAAAGTAAGAACACTTGTGTACCTTGTGTGCATCTGCGTGAAACTGAACTGGAAACCACTGTTGGGGAGCAATTGGGATAATGACTAAGCATCAGTAGGCCTAAGCTTTCATTATGCTTCTCCTGCTCATGGGCTGTGTGACCTTAGAGAAGCTGTACAATGTCTCTGGGTCTCAATTTCTTCATGTATAATGAGGAAAAGAATAGTGTTTGTCATGAATATTATTCCTATTATCATTTTGACAGTATTTATGGACAGTATGTCCCAACCAGGCTCTCGTATACTACCACAATCTAATGCAGCCCGAAGACTATAACTCGCCATCACTGTGGTTGTAAATAAAGAGGAAATAAGCTTGCCAGTGGAGCAAACACTCTTGGAAGTGATGAGAATAATGAATCTGCCTCACTGAGGCAGTCTAAAGAGGAAGAGAAAGACATGATGACTTAGGAGAAGACCATCCATAGCAAAGTCTGAGATTTCCCCCTACTTACAAGCTAACCAGGTAGTCAGTCTACTACCATCTCCTGGTTAGGAAACCAAAGATTTCTGGAGGGGAGACAAAGGACTTTCTCACTCTCAGCACAGCAGGCAAAACGATCATCCACATATTTGTGTCAGTACCCTGTGCCCTCAAGACCAACAGGGGTGGCATGATGGCCAAATGACACATATTTCTGGGTGCACAGCGGGATGCTTGATAGGAAGGAACTCATGCTGAAAGAATGAATCCTTTGATCAAGCTGGGAACTACAGCACACAGAAAATAAAGCTATTTTAAAGGAATGTAAAGTAAAAGAAGTCGCAATAGGATTCTGAAATTGACAGTCCTTTTCCCCCTGAGGAGGGAGGTCACAAGGCAGTCACACCGTGCTTACGTAGATTTCCTCAGCTGCGTGTGTGACCAGCTACAAAACCAGCTCGGGATCCAGAAATGGATTAACCTAGCAATCGTGCACACACAACGACGACGTCTAGAAATGTTCAAGGCCCATGGTGGATTGTTTCTCACAAACACTTGCTGAGTGCCTTCTAAGTCCCAGTCTGCCCGGTTCTTTATTCATAGTTTCACAGGTATTTTTTTCATTTATTTAGAGTTGGAGGGGGTCTATCATCAGGATAGGAAGATAACCAGTCTTTTAAATGAACTTTTTTTTTTTTTAAGGAAAGGTGCAGGCAAGCATGAAGGCAGGAAGGCAGGCAGGCAGGAGAGAGAGGAAGAAACATCTATTTATTTTAGCTGTTCACCCGTCTCAGGTCTTGAACCTGGGTCCTTGGGATATATATGTGGACTACATCCAATGGTCTTACCCACTAAGCCACCAAGGCACACTTTAAATAGCTTAAACAGCAACGCTCCACATCCCTGAGATATATGAATGCTGTTTCAAACAACACAGGAACCTGGGATTCAAGTTCCCATAGCCTCAATTCTAAAGTATCTTTTATAAGTTCCTAACAAAAGCCCAATGCAAATTGATGCTTACAAAAGGGAAACTATGGCAATTTTAACTTTTCATTCTCCCTGTACATATTTTAGAATTTCTAAGCTATCTCATGTCATCTCACTAGAAAGTTATATACCTGAATATGGCTCAGGCTCTTTACAGAAATGGCTTCACAATATGATTTAAACTCATAACCTCATTTTATAAATCGAAAGTTTGTATAGATAATACTAAAAAAAGAGCATCTTATTTTGTTGAAGACATGCCTACTATCTTGATCAACACCCCAAAAGATCTGCAAGTATATATATATATATATATTTTTTTTTTTTTTTTTTCAGAATTTAGCTCCAGGAAGACATCTGTCTAATATGCCTATTCACAATAAATATGAGAGCTATGTAACACGGTATGCTTCTCTTTTTACCTTGGCTTGGGAAAACATGGATACATCTTGGACCTAAAACATGACATTTTCCTCAGCCTGAGTTTTCTTGAATAATTATTTAATGCCCTCCATTGTTTTGTCTTCATCCTTGTATATTTTTCAGAGGTTTATAAGAATTATTTATGGTACATTGTCTCAAATCACTTTTGAAAGTACACAGTGCAATAAATGAATGGACAACACTATCAAGCTTTGGGTATTTCTTATTTATTACTGTTAATATTTTGCAGAATTACCCATCAAGCTCTTTAGTTTGAGGCATAATCCTTGAATTAGTTTAAGACTTACAAAATGTAAATAGAGCTTCCAAGAGTTAGCTAGCATACCTTATATTATGAATTTTCCTGGCTGTGCTTTTATTGGGGCTTAATCAGAGACCATTGTAAGAAATTCTAATCTGGGCTCCAAGCATTTGACATTATTAAACAGCTGAATGAAAGAGAACATAAGAGTTGCAAAGTAGAAAATACACTTATTTTTAAATTGAACAACATTATAAATGTAACAACATTGAAATGCTAAGAAGCATTGGGTAGTTCCATCAGTTCCTGCTTGTCGGTCTAGATGAAACTGGAGAGCAATTTTCAAGAAGTCAGTGGGTAGGAGCGGGGATCTGGTATCCATCCAGGCAATAGCAGTGCAGAAACAACAAGGTACAGGTGGAAGAGTGTCTGAGGGTCATGATGCTGGCTGCTGGGTCTGGTCACCGTTCGCCCCTCCCTGCCTTGCCCCCTACCTCATCCCATCAGCCATTCGTTCATTGTGGACCATCATTGCAGACACTCTCATCACCTTGGGAAGACCAGGATGTGCCTGGGATAAGAGATGTGGGCCTTGAAGTCCCCCTTGGGGGCCCCATCCATCCCAGCACTTCTCCCGAGACTCTGTCTTGACCTAGGTGCTTCCTGAAAACCAAAGGAATGAACTATCAAGGGTGTTTTCAAACAGAAAACACCCAGATCCTCAAAGCATACAAACTCTTCCTGGGACAACAGCTTCCATCCCTGACTGTGGGTGGCCTAAATAAAGTGAAGACTCAGCCATTAGAACAACAAACACAACTACAAAGGGAAGGCAGTCAACATCCCATTTCATTTCCTGACATCACTTAGGTCTTTAATTCCATCTGAGCATTGGAAAGGTGGAGGGAAATAAACTCGCAAAAGTAATTTTAATAATTTTAATTTTAAAAGTCAACATGTTCATCCAGTACATGGGTTACATTGTGAGACAAACCTGAAAAACAAGTCAAAATGCTAAAACTAGCAGCTAATTTTAGCAAGGTTGAGAAAGGACCCTCCTTTACGGTGAGGGAGCTGTTGGCACAGTGCCCTCTGCTGAGCAAATGGGCTCCTACTACCCCTCCAGCCCCATTAGGGCTGCCTGTGGTACAGCAGCCTCAAAGTGTTGTGGTCACCAAAGAAGGTAGCCAGTGGCTAATTTTCCAGCTATAAAGTCTAAGGTATAAACTCCAGAAATATACATGGGAAAAGGAGAGAACCAAGAAGCCAGAGCAAGGACAAGAGGACAAAATACATTTTTTTCTGCTCTCTGCACACACTGCTAGTCACAGAACTGAAGGAGAGAGGAAGGCAGGTACACAGTTTGTATTTGCTCTTTTCACCTCGCTTTCCACAGACCTCCTCCCCACCTCCACTCCAGAGAAAGGATTTATTCGAAAGGAATCTGTTTGCTCCCCTAGCTCTTTCTACTGAAATGTTAATCCTCCTAAGGTGCCAGACAAATTACTCTCTCCTTGAAACATCTGCACCTCTGTGTCAGGAAGCCACGTAAAGCAAAGCTCATAGTGCACACCATATACAACCCATGGAACCAGGTTCAAGACTCGAGACTGGGAAAAAAATAAAGTAATTTTTAAATCATGATAATTTTTTAAAGGAGTGTCTTGTAAACTCTGTTCAAACAGAAAGCATTCACATTTATTTGAAAAAGGACCATACCTGTGGGGAAGAGGTTTCCTAGGCATATTTCAAATTACATTGCCCTGGGCAAGAGGGTTTTCAATGTCAGAAGGAGGGCCACAGACTATAAAGGGAGAGCATGCGATAGGCTAAAAAATAATAATTTCTGTCTCTTAGTAAGCACATGATCTTAGACAAGACCCATTACTATTGGGAAGAGGATACCTTTATCTAATATTCAAAACAACATGAAAAGTTGGTTGATTCAACTTGTCAAATATATATGGAGATCCTTGTAGGAATGGAAGTCTGAAATAATGGAACGCACACAATGCCCACCCTTCAAAGTACCTGGACTAACTAGGGAGATAGACATGTAAATAATGCAATGTAGTACATACTGTAATAACTTTATGTTCAAAGTGCCATCCTCTGAGAGTGAAGAGTGGAGAAGGTTGTTCAAATACCAGACAGTGTGAAAGAGGTATCTTCACTCTAAAAGTGCTAGGATCTCAAATAAAAAATAATGTTTAATGAGGCTAATACTAGGTGAGGGAAAGAAATGGAGAAATGAAGCAAAAATGAGGTCTGTAATTTGAATGGGGCCTATTACAAAAGGATTTTTGCTTTTGCCTTTTAAATTAAAAGTCATTTCAGACACATGATCCTCAACTATATTACAAGAATGAAAAATAAACAAAGCATGGATGATAATAGTGCAAGTTAATATTAGAATTTAATATCCACTTGGCCATTTAGTACATTTAGGGTTAGGGCCAAGGAGCCAGAAGGTGAACAGAGAGAGGAAAAGTACAATATAGAAGAAAATCAGAGAAAGCGCTACTGAATATTTCAATAGAAGTGGAACTAAGGCAGAGGCACAAAAGGCAGAGCTACAGAGGTAGATTATTTATTAAAAGGGCTACTAAATTCTGTGTCAATGATAATTCTAAGTTACAAAGACTGAAGTTAAGAGAGTAAAGTAAAAAGTACAGAGAATGAGGAATTCATAGACCTGATTTGAGTACTGGCTCCACAGCTAACTAAGGAGACCTTTCTGGACCATGATTTCCACATTTGTATGGAGCTGAGTTATATTAGAGGCTCTCTCCCTTTTATTCCATCACAATAATAACAAAATTAATTGACTGAAACATGGATAAAATTTCATTCATCTCATTTCACAAATATTAAACATGAAGTGTGTATCAGGAACATGGAAATTGTGAAAGAAGGAGGAGTAGGGAAGGAGGGGAGGGGGAAGAGGAGGAAGAGAAAGGAGGGGGAGGGGAAGGAGGAGAGGAGAAGGAAGAGGAGGAACAGGAGGAGAACAAAGAAGAGAAGGGGAGGGGAGGGGGAAGGGAGAGGAGGAGGAAGAGGAAAATAAGTAACTGACCCAAAATGGAGTCACTCATGCCAAGTCTCTCCAAGATTCAATACATAACCTAATTGCAGTTTTAGTCTCTCCCATAAGTGGAATTTTAAACCAATCACTCTGGAGTTTACTGGTCACCACTAGTGAGGTCATCTACATAAGACCCCATTGCCTTCCCCTAAAGAAAGGTGGTTTTGCCTGAATTAGTCTTCCTTTTATTGTACCACCTTCTTTTTAAAACCTTCCACTTTGTACAACATTTTACAGTTTCTAATTGTTAAATGGAAACTGATTCAGAATCGTTTAATAAAGCCAATTAGATATTCAAAATTAACTCGGTTGGATTTTTTTAACAGGATGTAGTGGAGAATGAGGAGCTCACACTCTGGCAGGGAAGACAGTCAAATGAGATGAGAAAGGGTAAGAAGACTACTTGACAGTACTGTTCATCCTGCTGTTGTGTGAAGGAAAAGGGCCTGCCCGCCATTTCTAGCAGCCATGAAGACAGCCATGAAGACAGCCGTGAAACCGCCAAGCTAGCAGAGCTGTAAACATCCTGCAGTCTGAAACACTGGGATGCCAGAGACAAGTGATAAGATAAAGAATTTCCTTAATTGCCTACAAGCGGAATCTTGCTTGTGTATTGCAAATATGTGTCTGGCAAATTGAATCCTGTGTGTATTGCCCATGTGGAGAATTTACAAATAACTAACTTGGGTTCCGCTCGTAATCCCCATTCTAATTTACACTCCCCTCTCCCGTGTTTCTTCTAAACCTATGTGAGTATACCCCAAATTACCATCCACACTCAGCTTTTGGGAAGGATCCCTGCTGAGCCTGCACATAATAAATTGGCCTAAAATACTTCCAAAGAGTGTCCCCTTGGTTTATCCCAGAGAGCTGTAACAGCTGATCACTGTGGTAGCCCATCTCTAAAATGGCTTCAGTGACCCCTGGCCTGGGTATTCACACCCTCGTGTAACTTTTTCCCACACTGTACCACAGCAGAGAGGATAGCAGGTCACTCCAAGATTGTTAGGTTGCAAAGGACTGCAGTCTCTGTGTTAGGTATACTGCCTCCATTTATCTGTATCTCTCACTCTAGCTTTCTGGGATCCCTTTATCTGGGAGAAGCCAGCTGCCCTGTTGTGAGCAGCTCTGTGATAAGAACCACAGCCACTGGGAAACTGAGACTTGAGGATAATCACATGAATAAGCCCGCAAATTCAAGCTTTTCCTGCCTGCCTGGAACAGGAATAGAAATGACATGACTGTAGTCCTGGCTCAGAACTTGACTGTAACCTTGTGAGAGACTCGGAGTTAACGTCTCCCCAAAACTCCAAGATCATACACATTTGCACTTTCAAACTGCCATTTTGTTACATGGCAATAGATAACCAGCCCAAGTACTTCCACACATACACACTCAGTTATATACAAATGTTGTGTGTTAGTATTAGTGTTAGTATATGTAGATTTTTAAATAGAGAGGCTAAGATGATATCACTGAGAAGAGGGCAAGAACTAGAACCTACAGTTTTTTATTTATAATCGATATCCTTTCATTATACCCTACTGACTCTCCATAATGGATTAATTTCATAGATAAAGAAATAACTTCCAAGCCGATTAAGTAATTTGCTCAAGATTCTACAACAATCAAGTGGCTGAACCTCTGTACTAACCTATTAAACATGATTCCATTCTTTATAATAATCTTTTCACTACTCTCAAACTTCACTGACCTTGAGATAATTAGCTGAATGAAGATTAAAAGAAACTATAACTGTCAAAGGATAAGCTGAGTGCTTGCCTCAGGCCTTTCATTCAAGGTGAGCTCTACATTAGAAGTTTGCACTTGGCAATATATTCATTCATTTACTCACCAAGTTATTTTTGTGTTTTGTTTTGCTGATACCTGCTTTAAGCATAGCAGAACCGATGGGCTGTAAGGAATACAAAACCCAAATGCTGGAACTCCAAAATCTTATAAGGGATAAAAGACAAGATGCTGAAGGACACAATAAAATTAAGTCTACGTTTGCCTACTGAATGGAGACAAAGAAAACACGCACAATAAGCATTTGAAAAGAATAAAGGATATGTACTGTTTCCTGGTAAAGTCATACCCTACTTTCAGAGAATGGAATCTAGACCTAGAAATCTCTACTCTTATTCCTTAAAAGTACCCTTATGCCCTGGAGATATTCCATTAATTACCATTGTGCTTGCCACCTGGTCTCCTGAGAAGATGCTTCCTTCTGCATGGCTTTGGGTGTGGCTTGGTTGTCTGGCTAAGGAAAATGACTTCCATTTCTATCGTGGTTGAAGGTTTTTCAGCTAAGGTTACACTAGGGATGAAAACTGAGGACATACCAAAGCAGGCGAATTAGCCTGCCTGGGTAAAATAGCAGTTAAATCAGCTGCCTCCAGAGTTGCTCAGTCCATATACATCCCAAGGACCCAGATGTGTGTCCCAGGTCCAGCAGGGAACAACCAATGCTAACTAAATTAAAATAAAATAAAATGCTTCTTCTTCCTCCTCTCTCCTTCTGCCTGCCTGCCTCTGCTCGCCTTCATTCCTGTATGTACCTTTGCTTTAAAAAAAAAAAAAAAAAAAAAAAGGCAGGGTGATTAATGTCACCACCTACTGGTTCATACTGAGTCAGCTGGGTAGGACTGCCCCCTTGTGACAGTCACGGGGATCACGCTCTCTCACATGGAGGCTGGACACGAGAAGGGTTTGTGGGAGCTTAGGAGTGTTGACTGGCAGGTAGCTAAAGGCTTTTTCACGCCTGCCTTAAAGGGCCTTTGTTTAAGCTCGATAAAGAGGATGGAGACAAATGTGGGCCTTTAACAAAGATCAATATTGCTCTAGGTTCTCAATATTTTTAGTTATGTGGCTCTTTAGTTACAAAACCACAATGATGATATCAGAAATTTCCCCATGCAAGTAGGTTTATTTTCAAAGGAGACTGGCAAACGGAAATAGGACAGATTCTGAGGAACAGTGAAAAAATATTTGAGCAATGCATGTTCTTCAAGTTAGCAGATGAGCAAGAGTCCCAAAGACTATACAGGCACCTTAAACTTAGTATGTACCAAATGATATCATTGATACTCTCCTTAGAACTGATCTTTCCTAAAATACTCTGTGATTTTGTTTAAAAAAAATAGCCTGAAGCCAAGGAGTCATCCTAGACTCTCTCCTTCTTTTCTGTCTACCTACCCAAGTCCCTCTCAGCACTCAGGCAGACCACCTTCCTGAATCTCTCTCCAATCTGCAGCCACATGTTTGCACTTACTATGCCAAGCTTGGTTCAAGCTCCCATTATCACTGCCCAATATTAAGTATTTTTCTTGATGTCTGTCAAGGACCATGTTCCATGATTATATTAATCAAGGTCCCGGCAGCAAACTGGATCATATTCCAATTTGGTAACTGCAGATACTCAAAGGGACTATTTACAAATGTCACCAGGACTACCCCTGCCTCCCCCCCTCTATCCCCCCACCGAGTCAACTTCCCTCCTCATGTTTAGGGGTGGAGCAGAGCATCCCAAGTAGCTCAGAGTTGGTCTCGTATGGCTGCTCCATTCTGACAGGAAGAAGCCAAGGACAGAGGCGGACGGCCCCACAAGCAAAGGAAAAACTCCTGTTCTTCTAGTCCTTTCACCCTTCCCTTAATCAAAAACTCTATCTGCCATTCCATGGGCCTCTACCCTCCCCCTAATCAGAAGAGGTCTTTTATTCCTTATCCCCTAGAAAAAATGTAGTTTGGGAAGGCCTTAATCCAAAAGTTCATTTATCCGTAAATATCCCTCTCTGTCTAAGAAACCTATACCCTTCACACACGGGGACACCCTCCTTCCCCCCTATACTTCAGGTTTCAGCACAGGATATAAGTCTGTCCCAGGCACCTCCACATAAATTCTCCATATAGATGTTACTGAACTTGTGATTTTCTCTTACTAATTTCACCTAAAACGAATTTGTTCTTCTGTCCATCCTGTGAAGAACCTTGGAGAAACCAAGACAACTTTTCTTTGACCCCAACAGATGTAATGCTTATGCTTATTCTAGAAACAGGAAGCTAAGAGGAAATAATTTAAACTGGTTCCTGGGGCACATGCAGAGGGAAAGAAGGTGACCTGGGTGACCAAGAGCCTCACTAAAATACTAAATGACACACCACTGGGTGGAGACCTAACATTATAATGAGACATGACAAATGTGGAAGCATGGTGTCTGTATCGCCGCAGGCCCAAGCTACTGAGCATAATGCTTTCCGATCCCAAAGATCCCTTGGAGGCCCAGCAAAATGAGGCTTGAATTTACTTATGAACCTGACAAGCACAGGTTAGTAAGGAAGACTGTGCCAAGATGGCAGTAAACAGTGCAGTGATTATATAGGGTGAGGTTACATCAGTGCTGATCAATCATTGATTCCAAGGCTTAGATTAGAACAAAGAGTTCAGCCCTCTAGGAAAGATCATGTGGGCTGGTGCACAAAATCCAGATGTATCCCCCAGGGGTCTGCTCCAGTAAATGTTCTGCCCTATATTTGAGGGCATGGCATGGCACCTTGAGAAATATTATCACTGGTGCCTGACGTTGAAGGGAATTATCAGGAGTGTGGTGTTAGGTTTGGGGGTCATACCCTGCTTCACTTGATCTACAGCAATGAACTGTGTGTGTGCCAAAGCCAGCCCTCTACATGGAAGACATAGGACTAACCACCCTTTCCTATCTGGAAAAGGACTGACTACCTGGAACCTCAGTGAGAAGGTTACTTTGGAACACAAGTTCCCCCTTCTCCATGCTTTGCAAAGAGATAAAGATCTTGCTCTACTTTACAAACCCAGTCTCTGTGCCATTGTCTGTCAGTCACCAGGCTCTGAAACCTCTTCGAAGTAGGAGTCTATAACACAAAGTTGTGACAGGTTGAAGGAATGAGCAAGGGATATGATATCCCCCTATAATAGCCTAGCAGGAAGTTATCGCCATTGCTCAGTCTAAAGGCACCAGAAGGAGAAAACTAGTCCTCGAAGCCAGAGCAAGCTGTATCTACAGACAAGGAACTTCCAACTAGAACTGTGACCTCAGGTAGAGCCACTAGCAAACTTGAGGCCCAATGGAGGATTGTAAATCTCTTGCCCTGTCTCCCTGCCCACCCTCTAATCTGCTGGTAACTCCCATTGACTGAACCCAACAAAAAAGTCAAAGGTTAGCCTCCTGAAGGCAGGGGTAATGAGGGTAGAAAGCAGATCTGGTGGGATAAAGGAAGGCTACTTCTAACAAAGGCATTTCACATAATTGCATGCACACTACAATATTTTTATTTTAGGAAATCTCTTCAAATTAATTTTATTCAGTGTTTTCCAAATCTTTCCTCATTTAATCTTGCCCAGCTGTACGTCCTTCCTAATTGTCACCGATATGACTTTTTCAAACACAAATCGTAGTAAGTTACTCCCTTGCTCATACATGTGGTGCTGGTTCCCATCATCCATAAAATGAATCCACTCTTTGGTGACCTCTGGGGGAGTAGAAGTTTGGTCAGTAGCCTTCTGGGAGGCGTCTATACACATCCCAAGGACCCAGGTTTGCCTCCTGGGGCCAAATGGAACAATCAAGATGAACAACTAAGTAAAATAAAGTATTTATTTCTCCTCTCTTTTCCTGCCTGCCTGCCTCTGCTCACCTTCATTCCTACCTGCAACTTTGCTCTAAAAGAAAAAAAGCACCATTCCTAATCTTATACATCAATCACACACACCCCCAAAATACACAGAGATCACACCATCACTGACTGCTGCCTATTGCTCCGACATGTTCTCCTTCTCCTTTAATTATACTCTAGATTTGCAACTGCTTGTAGTTCATGATCCCTTACAGTCCTTCTACCTGGAAGGTCCCCGTCCCTTATGCCAACATTAACACGATCAAGGTTCTTCTGAAAAAAAATCTTTTCTGATGGCCCAGACTGAAGAACACCTATTTTTGTGCCCCTGCTGTATCTGACGCCTACATCTGCTATAGCATTCATCCATTACACAGCAGTCATGATTTGTGTATTTGTCTCCTCAATGAGTTTGAAGAATTTCTTGACGTCAGGGGTCATGATAATATAGCTCCATGTCCCTGGTACTCAGCACAGTGACAAGCACTCAACAGATGTCCAGTGAAAATGTGTCCAATGAGATTCTGTCTCTCATGGTCAGCAATGAGGATAGGGTTTTTTTCCATGACATTCTCCCAAGTCGTAAGCTAAGGGGATTTCAAAAATGTTTGCAACTTGGTTTCCTTTCATTTGATTCCACTATTCCTGTTTAAAGACACGGATAAAACTGCTAAAGGAAGCCAAATAATTGAAGTGCAAGTCTCCATTCACAAGGAACGTAGTCACTGAATAATTCCTCAGTGCCAGGAATTATGGTAGGGAGTTCCCCTCAAATAGGTCAGAAGACAAGTGCCCTCATAAACTCTGAGTTTCTTGCACAAAACTAACCATAAATTCAGATTTTCTCAGGCAAATCTGTACTATGAAACAATGGCCCCAAGGGTCTAAATGGGTCTAAGTTTTTCTGTATGTTCCTCTGGAAGTATGACTAGCCTGTCGCAGACACAATCCCAGACACCTTCAGAAAGAGCACCCGCTGCTGCTGCCCGCTTCACTCGCTGTAGTGCAGTTGCGGAGAAAGCACTGGATTGCGAGTCGGACAGGAAAGGAGTGGGGGGAATGTCCAGATCCTAACTCTGCCCCTTATTTGCTGGATGACCTTGGCCAAGTTACTAGATACTTCTGTTTCCCCATCTACAAAAGGAGAGTAAGACTTGCCCCATTTGATTATTTTCAGGATTAAATCAGAAAGAGATTATTAGTGAGGAGCCCCCTGATTTTTGCTTCCCTTTTTACTACCTTAAATTGTCTCTTCCTCAGAGAGGCTGCCTAGTTTCTAATTTTAGTGGAAGGCAGATGACTTGGAGGGGTGTGGTGAGGTATGCTACCTTGTTTGTCCAAATTTTTTTTAAACGCTTCATTTCAAAGCTTCCTTATGGCAGTACGGTGACAGAAATAAAACCAGGCAGTTGTTGCTATGCAACATCAGTAGTTTGCTGAGGGACTGGATATGTCTTTGCTGTTACTTATCTTTAGTTGAATTTTGAGCAACATTTTTCTGACTACCCAGCCATAATCTGTTCTTACGTAAGATGAAACTGTTGAGACTTGATGGGGGAGGAAAGGTGACGCTGAGGTTCACTGACTAACGCTTGGTGCCTGGCCACCTCCGTACTAGATATTTTGTGTCCTCTTTTCATCATTTGCTCTTCTTCCTTCATCTGTTGTGCCTCCCATTTTCTTCACTTTAATAAAAGAAGAAACTATTTATTTTAGCAGCCTTCTCAGTTTCAGCTGAGTTTTAGATTATTGCTCCTTTGGGGGTAATAAATATTAGGATTTATCAAAAGTTTTTATTGATAGTCATCCAATAAAATGTCTCTGCTTTTTACTGAATAAAAAACCCATTAAAATTAATACACTGCCTTTTGGAAAATATTTAACTTTAAGCTCTTGAATTACCTTATCCTCACCTTGTGTGCCAGTGTGCAAGCTTTATCCTTTTGTTTTTCTTTTAAAAAGCACCTTCCTAAAAAAACAACAACAAAAGAAAAGAAAAACACAGAGCTGCAGTACAACAGAGAGATATGCAGTAAAACCCCTAAGTGCATCTTGTTTCTAAGTCCTCGCTGCAAGCCCTGCTCTTCCTCTTTCTCCACATTCTCTTTTCAATCCAAGCCCTTGCTGACCCTGCCGATTCTGTTCCTCTTTCCTGCCTCCTTTAATCTCATTCAAGTACATGCTTAGATTCATCTGAACCTTCTGCTGTTTCCCATTCTGATTTCACTGGTAATAATGTGTTGACATTCTGGGGAGTTGCAGAAAAAGAGGAATACAAATTCAAAGGGAGATAGTCTAAAGGATTCTGTGAACAAATTTGGAGGAAAAGTTCCAGGTTTAGGAGACATCCTGAAGAAGGATAAGCATTCTGTCGAAGATGTGTTTGAACCAAAAGGGCTTATGCTGTGCTTAGAGAAATAATCAAAAAGCCACAGGGCGCTCTTCATTTTGATGGGAAGGCAGTACTTTCATTCTGATATCTATCCTGCCCGTGTGTCTAAGGGTTGTGTCTCTGCCCCAATGGAAACATTTTCCTCACTCAGTTTTCCCAGGATAAACTGTATAGATGATAAATGGTCAGGACTGAGATGTATCTCTCAGAATATACAATTCAACTCTCTGCTTTCAAAACCCAATCAGAGAGACAAAGAAAGAATGACTAATATCACATAGTTATTGCTGTTATAAGGACAGAGGGCTGGGTATCCCAAGTCCTGGTTCTACCTAACGGACTATTAACTAGAAGAGAGATCTAGAGGACCGGACTTCAAAGCAAGACCTTGTTTTGTGGTCTAAATACGTATCTAATTAATAACTAAAGGATGGGGGAGTCGTTGTAGTGCTGGACAGAGGAATGGAATGCCCAAAGCAACAATGGGCTTAGTTCTTGGTAAACTTAACATATTATATATAGATGTCAATTTACAGTGATGTACACATTAAACCTATATAATGTTATGATGAAATGTTCCTTCAATAATAGCATTTTTTAATAATAGGCTTAACTATAAGTTATAAGGATTTTTGGTCAGACTTAAATCAAACAATATAAACAGGCTGCTGTTTGATCTATCAGAAGACCCTGTGGTCTTCAACAAACACATATTGAATGCCTGCTGTTTCCAGGGATGCCACCGACACTGATGCTACACAAGGATGAACCATGAGAACATTATCCTAAGTGAAACACATCAAATGAAAAGGACAAATGTATGATTTCATTTACATGAAATGTCTAGAATAAAATCCAAACCCAGCCCTCAAAATACTTGAGACAAAATCTGAAATGAAGAAGAACCAAAACAAACAACAACAAAATGACAGAATCCTGTGGGAAATGTTTTTTTCACCCCCACACAGGGAAGGAATGATTCCTCCTCCCCATGGGGAAGGAGAGGCCAGAGATGGTCCCACCACAGAGGATGTAGACTTTCAGTCAGATATTAAAAGAGAAATCTGAAAGTGGTAAAGAGACAGAGAGGAGTAAGCAGGGCACTCATGCAGCTGAGGGAGCACGGACAGAGATATCCACATAAGCCCTGTCTCTGTGGCTTCGGGTGGGAGGGGCCTCCGCACATGGGGTATAGGAGATTGGGCAGAGAGCAAAGATTGGGCTGAACCATAGTGAGTCTGTTTGATGAATAAATTCATTTACGTATTTATAGTCCACTTGATAGGGAAAAGATTTGCAGCTATGACATTTGGACTTTATCCTGTGAACCACAGGGAGCAAAAAGGTTTTAATAATAGGAGCATCGTGACTGCATGTGTGTGTTGGAAAGATTTTCAGTACTGACCCTTCAAATGCTAGGTGAAATGAGCAAATGTTGCATCTTTCAGCGGGTGAAAGAACTGTAAAAGCTAAGCTATATTTACGAAGTGCAGAATATTTCAAGAAGACTTAGCTCGTTATGTCTGTTGAATTCTAAATAACAATGGCTATGGGTTAGGATAAGACCTGAGGATGAAAAATAAATCATCTTTTACTCTGCAGGAGCCCTTTGAAGCTCTCCTAAGCTTCTAATGCCATTAAACCTTACCAAGTCTTATTTAAAATATACAAAGTGACCCCCTACCTAGACAGCTAGATTACAGCAGCCACTAATATTTGTATAACTCTCTATAGTCACAAAAGACTTATTCCATTTTCTGTCTTGATTCCCACAATTGGATAGATCAGGGTTATCTTTGACTCCATTTTACAGATGAAGAGACTGAGAATTAGAATGGCAAAGTGACTTGCCCATGCCAGTCAGGGACAGAGTTAGGAATCAAAGCTGCCTTCTCTTGCTTCACGTTCTGATGTTTTTCCCAAGGCTGGTAACAGTAGGGTGAAGGCCAGATCACCTGCACAGAGGGGACTACCAAAGCTGGTACCTGTCTACTGGGGATCTAGGTCATGTATTTGCTCACTGAGGGTAAGGCTGTAGTGTGCTAGACAAATGTATATCTATAGTCCAATCGCCTGCCCAAAATACCCAGGAACGATCCATATATTAGATTTAATGACAGAATATTTTCACCTGAATCTGCCTCTGTCACATGGAAAAAGTAAACAGAAATAGGTCATATGTTCCTCTTCCAAAAAATGAAGCCACCCTTTTGAAACTAGTCATAGTGACACATAAACCAGGCATTTTAAAAATCAGTTTTAAACTCAAAATAGTAGATAAGGTTAATTCTGCTTTCAGGATTTGTGAGAGCCTATCTGTAAAATAATGTCATTGGACCTGATGGAATCCAAGATGCCTTTTTGTTCTAAGACTGAATTATCTTATGCAAAAATTAAACAGGTTCATGTAAGAGCTGACTACGATCTTTTTGATCTCCTAGCAGTAATTACTGGGAACTCTGTCTTTATAGTCTACTTCTTGCAGTGAGTCTTGCATTACCTCAGCACCCACCCTCCCATCACAGCTTCAGGGACGAGAGAGTTACATCTGAATTCACCAACAAACAGCCATAAGAGGAAATACAGAGGCATGAGAATGTCACCTATTAGATGGTGGAGTAACTTGAGAATCTCTCCTTTTTCTCCTCTCCCTACTATAGCTTCAAGAAAAAAAAAGAGCTAAAATAATTTTTTTTAGATGAAATCAGACAAATCATTGTAAAACAAGGGATAAAAGACTTAAATAGACATTTCTCCAAACATTTACAAACGGTCAATAAGCATATGGGAAGCTACTTAACATCCTTAGTCCTGAGGGAAATGTTGATCAGAATCACAATCAGATACGACTTTGCACCTACTAGGATGGCTATAAACAAAAAAGTGAAAAAGAGTGAATATTGGCAAGGATGTAGGACCCTTTATACTGTTGGTACAGATGCTGTGGGGAAGTTTGGTAATAACTCAAAAAGATAAATTCACCCCACGATCCAGCAATTCCACTCCTAGATATAGACCCCAACCAAATAAATGAAAATAGGAACTCAGTTACTTGATGCAGATGTAGGCTTATCAACTGATATTCTAGATATATAGACAAAAGAACTTAAAATAGGAACTTAGGTTCCTATTGCCAATGTTCTTTGCAGGATTATTAACAATAACCACAAAATGTGGATAAGCAAAATATAGTATATACCTACATGGAATATTAGTCGGTTGTAATAAAGAATGAATTTCTGATACATGCTAAAACAAGGATGAGCTATGAGCACATTATGCTAAGTGAAATACATTATGAAAAGGACATGAAAATGAAAAGGAAAAATGTTATTATTTCATTTATATGAAATATCTACAATGGGCAAATTCATGAGACACAAAGTAGATGGAAGTTACCAGGGGTTGAAGGAGGGAGAATGGGGGGTTTTTGTTTAGTGGGGACAGAAAAAGTACCCATAAAATGCTTGACAAATCATAAAAAAGTTTGGGGCGATGACAGGTTTTGGAAATCATAGTGATGGTTATGAAACATTATGAATATAATTAAGATCACTGAGTTAAACACTCAAAAAGGATTAAAACTGAAAATTTTTATTTATATTTATTTGACCACAATGAAAAAAGAAAAGAAGGGAAGAAGAGCTGAGCTTGCCCCAGTTGAACGATTGACGCTTAGGCCAAGGGGCTTGTTTGGTTGACCTGTTCCTGTAACAGGAGAATGAGCACCCTGGAGCAGAGCCCAGAGGTGCAGCCGGGTTAGGAGAGCAAGTGTCCACTCAGGTCCCTGGCTCCTGAGCATGTAGAAGAAGACTCCACCACTGATTGCAGACCCTGAGTTTGGGGCCATGGAGGGCAGATGGCCGTGAAACTGACATAGGACTACCAATGCCAGTGGAGCCTTAGAAGTAGGCTTCACACTCCTAAAGAAATCCCCACTGCTCCACTGGACCTTCAAACAAGCAGCCAGAGCAATGAGAACAGTCAAAAAAAAGGCACAAAGATACCACCATTGGTGTCCTTCATGCAAGTCTCTGACTCAGTCTCAGAGATAAGCAAGAGGAGAAAGAGAGGAGATCAAAGAGAGCAGGTATGCCCAGGCCCTTTTGCCTTTTGACCCCTGGACTGGAAGGAGGAGGAGATGTTTGAATCATACATCTGACAAATGTTTTTTAGTGAAGAGACTGGAGCACACAAATTGAAACAAAAATTATTCTAATTCTAATAATAATTCTAAATTATTCAAAGTGACCAAAGTAGAAGGAATCAGAGTAAAATGTCATTAGGGGAACTGTTTCCAGGAGGAAATGGTGGTTTGGCAAAACAAAATTGGTAGAAGTCACTGGACAAATAAATCATTTATATCCATACCATATTAAGTTGAGTCTATATAAGGTGCAAAATTTGGGAGACATGTGCCCAGTGTTTCCCAGTATCCATTCTCCCTATTCTTACATAGTAAGAGCTCTTGCAATTTTCAGCTGGGTAAATGTCCACTCAGACTATAGAATACATTTTCTACCCTCTATAGCAGATAGTTTGAACATGTGCCTACATTTTAGGCAACAGGCACACCTTGTTAGAGTAGCAGTTGAGTCAATCACCTCCAAACGATGCAGGGCACATGCCCCTTAATTTGAGTCCTGGGCCCGGTGGGAGCAACCAGTGTGAACAACTAAATGAGGAATAAAAAAAAGTGCTTCTTCCTCCTCTCTCTTCCTTCCCACTTGCCTATTACTGCCTCCATTCCTGCCTGAATCTTTCCTATTAAAAAAAAAGGGGGGGAGTGGGGGGGCAACAGAATAAACATGGAGATCTGTGTCAGTCTGGAGACTTCCTTTAAAGGTCACTATTTTTTATCCTTTGCTCCCTTCATGCACTTTCTTCAGGCATTTCACCACACTGCTTCTTCAAATGTGAAGGTGGTGACTGAGCTAAAGTTAACATTCTAGATTACAAGCATAATGATCATAGTCTCAAGGGGACAGAGGGATAACTTGTAAGGATGTTGGACTCCTGAGACGTTTCTAGAATAGAATTACCACAGCAGCTCTGGACAGCCTAACTTTTATATGGAAAAGAAACAATTCTATATTTTTTAACAAGTCACTTATTTTAGGACTCTAGCTGAACCTAATTTTTCATAAAAATATGAGAAATATACCACAAAAACAATCAGTAAGTTCAAACATATTTTAAAAAGTTATATGGTACCTTCTACCTCAACTTTGTGAAAATGACAGATACTAAAAACCAACACTGATTGAAACTTTATAAAAGGAATTTTACCAAGAGCTTCATCAACATTATTTCTCTAGTTTTCTCAATAACAGTCCTACAAATAGGTGTTATTGTTCATATCTTTGAGGTGGAGAAGCTGAGACTTAGAGTTCAAAAACTAGTTCCAGGTCATACAGCTAGTAGCCACAGAACCATGATTAAAAAACTAGTCTATCTTATTCCAGAGCCACTACATCACATCAGACCTGTCAAAAAGTTTTCCTGGCAAATACATGTTTGTGCAGAGATATAAAATAAACTAGAGTATAATAAAATGCCTTCATTTAAAAAGATATATATAAATAAGTGATTTTTTTGGTGTTGGGTATAGATGATGTTTGGTAATTAATACATCAACAAAGTTTCATTGTAGGATTTTCTACCTTGGCAACTATAACTCTTACTACAAGTCTATGATATTTCTAGTGAAATACAATATAAATAATTTACAACTTGCTTATAATTTAAGTAATGGAATACTATAAAGTGGTCCCAAGAATATATTGGAAAAGATGTATACCGTTGAAAAAATGCTGAGATAATAAACCCACAATTCTGGCCAAGAAGAGCACATAAGCTACAATCTGTGATAAATCTAATCAAGCATTCTGAGTTTATTTGTATTGCTAGAATCACCCTGAGAATATATTCAGGAAAAGATTTCTTTAATTTACTACCTTTGATAAAGAAGCTAAAACAAACATGAAATTTGAAATTTTAAAATAACACAGTTATCCCTGATGACCAATTAGTTTGTATATACAAGTTAAGTATTTTAGAGAGAGTGGGGATTCTAATTCACTCACAGTGTTTCACAAAATAGTATTTAGAAATATTCATTAGAGAAGCAAAAATTCCTTACATTGAGCTCATCCCATAGTATCAGGATTGATAGATGTTTGATAAATATTTGATAAATGAAAGAATGTGGTGGATTGATGGTAGCCAAGTGCATATATTTTCATAGTCTCACTTGATCCTCAAAAACATCCTGTAAGTAAAATGGCCAAAAAAGAAATCCTTCATTTATATCCCCGCTTAACAGCTATTTGTCGTACTTATATGAACAAACCTCACAGACCTCAGGTCCAGCTATGGACCCTGCAGTGGCCCAAGAACTGGTTCCAGTCTCTGTCAATCATGGCCTAGGAGCTCCTAGAGAACACTGTCTTGGACAACTTCTCATGGATAAGAGAGCTTTTGTGGAAGTTCTATAGTACATCAAAGAATTTCCAACATAATGTGTGAAATGCTTCCAAAGAGGCCCATTTCCCTCTCACCCCATCCAGAGTAGATGACAGAAGTTGGAAGAGGCTGGGAGAACACAAAAATAGAAATTTCAGAGGTTATTACTATTAACAGTGCCACAAACACCATGAAAAGCCCACCCATGAGTCTTTGAGGATACCTTGCCTCTAGACAATCCCCCCCAACAAATGGTCCATGAGCACCCCCAACTTTTTGCCTGCTATATCCCACACTTCCACCATATGGTCAGTTCCCTTTGTACATTCCCAGGGCAGCAAGAGTGACTTTTGATGGACAGCTAGTGAGCACATACAGAAAGTCTAGTTGAATCTGTGAGCCTGGGTAAGACCACAAACTTGAGCTTTAGCACTGTCCCTAGGAAATCAAAAGGAATGCCGTCAGTACAGAGCCTTGTGCTTTGCAAGATCAAGACGAGGCAAACAAGCTTAAGAATTCTGCCACAAGAGGGAGCAAGAAGTTTAGAACAGGTATATTCGTAAAAGGTCTGAGACAGCCCCAGAATCCCTAGCAGGGCTGATGAAAGGTATTTTTTCCCAGAGATAAGTCAAAGACTAGAGGAGATGACTGCTACTTGATGCCAAGACAGCAACACAAGACAAGGAACAAAAACAACACACATACATAAATCAGGAAATATAATATCATATTATCTTGTAGTAAGCAACCCCAAAGACATGGAGATCTGAGATTTACCTGAGTAAAAATTTAAAATACTGTTTTGAGGAATTTTGATGAGCTACAGGAAAACATAAAAAAAAAATTCAATGAAATAAAGAAAAGAACAAAATGAAAAATTTGACATAGAAATAGAAATTTAATAAGACAGAATTTCTAGAGCTGAAGAATACAACAAATGAAATGCAAAATACAATTGAAAGCATAAATAGCAGAACAGACTGAGCAGAGTAAAAAATTTGTGAGATAGAAGACAGGACCTTTGAAAATCTCTATCCAAAAGAGAACAAAGGATGATAAATTAAAAAGAGTTAAGAAACAAGCAATCTATGAATTGATTGCAGTTTCAGAAGAAGAGAGGAAGAAGGGGTAGAAAGATTATGTTAAGAGATAATGACTGAGAACTTTGCAAATCTGGGGAAAGCTTTAGATATTCAGTTCATTAAGCACATAGGTCTACAAACAAACCCAAGCTAATGAAATCTTCTCCAAGACGTATTATAATAAAAGTTAAAACTGAAAGACAGAGATTTAAAAGTAGCAAGAATAAAGAAGCTTATAACTTGCTAAGCAAATTCCACAACACTATTGGTGGATTTCTCAGCAGAAACCTTACAAACTGAAAGATAAAAATCTATCTTCTAAATTCCAGAAATGAGGGAGAGACAGACTTTCTCAGACAAATGAAAGCTGAGGGAGTTCCTCACTACTAGGCCTTCTTTAAGAGAAATCTTGAAAAGAGTTCTTCAAGCTAAAATAACTCTAATTAGTAAACTTAAAACACATGGAAAAAGTATAACACACTGATATAAGTAAGCAAATAATAAATTCAGAATACTCTAATGCTATAATATGGAGGTGTATCAACCATTTAACTCTAGTACAAGGTTAAAGAACAAGTGAATTAAAAATACATATAGCTCAATAATTTGTTAATTAATATAAAATATAAAAATAGGAAAACTGTGACCAAAAAACACAGGATGGGAAAATGTAAAGGAACAGAGTTTTAGTTATGTGATAAAAGTTAAATTCTTATCAACAGAGACTATTATAATATTAAACATTTTATATAAATTTTATCATAACCATAAAGCAAAAATAAATTATAGTAGATTCACAAAAGATAAAGAGAAGGTGATTAAAACAGAAAATCATCAATTTGGAAATGAAAGTAGCCAAAGAATGATACAAAGGAAATACAAATCAGCCAGGAAACATTAAGATGGCATTAGTAAGTCTTTACTATCAGTAATTACTCTAAATGTAAGTGCAAAAATATGCTCTAAGAAAAAGGCATAGAGTGGTAGGTTTAATAGAAAAACAAGAACCAACTATATCCTGCCTACATAGACTCACTTTAGCCTTATGTACAGAGCTGACTCAAAACAAAGGAATTTTAAAAAAGATATTCCCCACAAATGAAAACCAAAAGAGCAAGAATAGCTATGCTTAAATCAGACAAAGTTACTTTAACTCAAAACTGTAACAAGAAATTAAGGAGGTTATTATATGTTGATAAAGGGGTAAATTCATTAATGGATATAACAACTTTAAATATATATGTACACAACATCAGAGTACCTAAAACTATTAGGTAAATACTAGTCAATCTGAAGGAAGAAGTAGACAACACTATAATAATAGTAGGAGAATACAATACATCTTTAACAATAGTTTGATCATCCAGACATAAAATCAATAAGGAATGTTGGACTTGAACTACACATAGAACCAAATGGATCTAACAGACAGACACAGAACATTCTGTTCAACAGTAGAAAAATACATAGTTTTTTAAAGATATACAGATTCTCCAAGAGAGATCACTAATAGGTTACAAAATAAGTCTTAGCAAATGAAAGAATACTGAAATCATACCAAGTATTATTTTGGATAACAATGATATAAATCTTGAAATCAATAACAGAAAAAAAGCTGGAAAGTATACAAATATGTAGAGATTAAACAATATACCCCTAAATAGTCAATAGCTCAAAGAAGAAATCAAAAGGAAAATCAAATATCTTATAACAAATAAAAATGGAAACACAGCACACCAAAATTTACGAGATGCAATAAAAGCAATTCTAAGAAATAAGTTTATAGTAATAAATGGCTGCATTATGAAAAAATCTCAAATGAACAACTTAACTTTATACCTCTAAGAATTATAAAGAAAATAACAAACTAAACCCTATGTTAGCAGAAAGATGGAAATAACAGTTCAGGACAGAAATAAATGAAAAAACAGGTAAAAAGTAAAAAATCAATAAAACTAAGATATGAAAAAGACCAACAAAACTGAAAAAACCTTTTAACTCACTAAGAAAAACAAAGAAGACTCAAATCAAATTCAGAAATGCAAGCAGAATCAATGACAACAGAAAATGATTATAGGAGATTACTGCAAAAAATTTATGCCAACAAATTAGATAATCCAGAAGAAATCAACAAATCCCTAAAATCATACAACCTATCAAAACTGAATCATGAAGAAATCTAAACTAATCAATAATGAGTAAGGAGATTGAATCAGTAATCAAAAACCTTCACAGAAACCTACGCAGAAAAAGCATTTGAAAAAAGATAACATCCCTTCATTATAAAAAACCACAATGAATTGGGTATAGAAGGAATGTACTTCACCACATAAAGGCCTTATATGACAAACCCAAAGCTAACATCAAATTTAGCCATGGAGATTGAATGATTTTCCTGCAAGATAAGTAATAAGACACAGTTGCTCACTCTCATCATTTCCATTTAAAATTATACTGGAAATCCTAGCAAGATTAAGCAAGAAAAATAAATAAAACACACTTTCCAAATTGGAAAGAAAGAAATTCTGGATTTATATAATAAACCTACTCACTAGATCTGAAGATTACTCTGTTAGAGTTGTCTCTTATCTTTTAGTCTCCTTCAGATTTCTCACTTATAACACTTTTTGAAAAATACCCTCAGAGCTAAATTGTGGTTATACAGATAGCATCACATTTTCCCACCAAACAACCCAAATATTAGTTCCACAGTCACTTTTTATTATTTTCCTCAATTTAATCAAGACTAAATAGGGTTCATGGTAACCAGCTCAGAGTGCCAAAATTTCTAGCTGAATAAACTAACTCTGATCTGTAAATCCCACTTACATGTATTTGTAAAATTACTTCAAGAAACTGTTTTAGACTTCTAGTCAAGATGGCAACCTGAAGGGAATGAGACTCATGACCTCCCCACAGAGTGACTAGGAATTCACCGGTTTTCCAAAGGCAAAACCCAGGAAGAGCAGGTGCAGAGACTATAGAGACACAGCAGCAACCATGACCACAGAGGGTAGGTAAAAACATTAGAGTTCAAAGCTACACAAAAGAGTGAAGATTTGGGATTCAGGTAGTGGCAGCAGTGGTGGAATTCCTGAAGAACCAATCCTCTCAGGAATTGTGAAAGCAGCAGAGAACCCATCCAGTAGGACCAGGACACAGAGTGGAGAGAGAGGGTCTCAGCACAGAACAAAAGGAGGACCAGTGCCTTGGCCTCCACCATAGCCTGAGGGTAGCTAGGGGAATCCTCCACCCCAACCCCTCCCACCATATTGCCCTAGAACCATAGGACCCACCCACCAGAAATCCCACCCTCAGGCTCAAAGGAAGAAGAGTGTCTTTCCCAGGGAGAAACCATCAACACTACTGACTATCGCCACCTTGTGGATAGAGGTGAAACTGCAGTCTGATTGCTGATAGAAAGATGGTCATGATTTTAAGTTGGGACACACGAGGAATGCTCTGCATCCCCCACACAAACCCCACAGACTGAAAGCTCAGGCAGCAACAGAGGCTCCATATAAGCACTTCAAGAAATCCAACCAGTGGTGATGCCATAAAACTCAAGAAGTTGTTTTATTATTTTTATTATGATTTTTAATGGTATATATATGGGATATCTCAATTTGCAAAGGACATAAAGCCTTGCTAAGGCTTGACAGAACTATAATCACACAGTGCAGAACAACTACTAAGCCTAGGGCTCATGGGAGTCCAAGACCCAACTATTCCCCTACTACTCTACCACACTGTCTGTCACCTTCTACTTTAGAGGGAAGGGCTGGGTTTCAACTATGTGTTTTTTCTTTTCTTTACAGATTTTTAAAGGAAAGGTGCAGGCAGGAATGAAGGTGAGTAGGTAGGCACCAGGAAGAGAGAGGAGGAAGAAACACTTTATTTTTTTTGTTTAGTTGTACATGTTGGTTGTTCCCCCTGGTCTGAGATGTGAACTTGTGTCATGGCCTACACTTCAGCCAGAGGCAGTTGTCCAAACCTCTACTCCACCAGGGTATGCCAACAATTTCTTTTATTAACTGTTACCCTCTCAGAATTGACATTTCCTATTATGGGGGGTACTTTAGGCACATGTTGTACAGCACAACTGGCTGGGCATTTGCAGTCCAAGTGATTATTATTGCACAATTATATGGTGGCATCACTATGCAATGGAATCACAGGCTAAAGACAAGGTTCTCTCATTAAATATCCATGTGACCATGAGTAAGTCATTTCATTCTAGCAACATTTACCTGTAAAATGAGGGAATCCAAACATAATACCTCTAGGGACCTATTCTGAAATATCTTATATTTCTGCATTTTACTTAAAAAGCACTTTATTCATTACATGTATTTTCTAGGTACTTCAGAAAAAAATTTAAAAATCATTCTCAAAAAACACCTTATAATTACAGCATAGACTAAGATGCTTTAATATAACATACCTTATAGAATTTTTGTCAATATATTTATATAAAAATATTTCATATAATTATCCTAAATAGCACTGCCACTCATGAAGAATTCAGGTGCAGATATCCCTTGATGGAGTAGCAGTTAGGTCCGCTGCCTCTAGCCAAGCACAGTCTACACGCATCCCAAGGACCCACGTTTGAGTCCCAGGGTAGGGGCAACAACTAAGATGTTCAACTAAAATGAAAATAAACAGAAGTACTTCTTCCTCCTCTCTCTTTGCCCATTGCCTACTCACCTTCATTCCTACCTGAGTCTTTCCTTTAAAAGAATAACAATAATTCGGGGGCAGAAGAGTCGGTAGACTGCTGCTGATTAAGTTGAGATGAACAGCTCTGAATGCTAGCAACCAACTGAAAATCTTAGAAAATATTTAAGTCCTTCAGAAAAAATGAAATGCTGCCAGCAAACTGCCTTTGGACTCCAGAGGCACCATCAACATCATCAGCTCCTCCCTAGGTCTCTGCCCTACTAACTAGCCTACAGATTTTGGACTTGCCAGCCTCCATAATCAAGGGCCTAATGTCTTCATATCTCAATAAGTAGGTAAGCAGGTAGGTAGACAGACAGGTAAGTAGAGATAGAGGTAGCTATGTATATATTTACAGAGAATTTTATATGTGATATATGTATGTGTGTGTTTGTGTGTGTGTCCTTTTGGTTGTGCTTTGATGGAGAAAATTGACTAGAGATAAATAGATATACACACACTACATATACATATATTTATTTACACACACACATACATATTATATGTAATAACTACGACCTGGAACTATTCTAAGTGCTTCATGACTATTAACTTAAGGCTCTTAACAAACTTATGAGGTAGAAGTTCTTATTTCATCAATTTTACCAAGGAATACTAAGATTTGGAGATAAACTTACCCCTGGTCATAGAGCAAATGGACAGTGTAAGCTGGATTTAAACCATATAATGTGGCACAGCCTGGGGGCCTCAAGCACTAATCTGGAGACTCAGGCAGAGACCATATAAAACCCAAGGACCCAGGTTCATGACCAGGGGCCAGGGGGAACAACCAAAAGGGAATAAATAAATAAATGTGTTTTCTCTTCCTCTTCCTTCCTTTAAAAAATGTTGATTTAGGTTTAAAGAATCTATATAAAGTTATGATGCAATGTTCCTTCAATAAATTTATTTTAAAAAAATGAAAGTGACTGGAGCAACAAAAAAAATATTGTACTCAGAGTTATGAAACTAAAAGGATCATAGCGATCATGAAGACCTGCCTACTTTAATACCTTTAGAGACATAAAAGAAAAGAGCACCTCTCCCTGTTATCACTTATTCCTCCAGCTCTGATTCAAGAAGGTCTAGTCCCAGCCAGAAGGCCCATCCACTCCATGACAAATGCAAGTGAAAAGGACCTGAAAACTATAAAATACCAAGTACACATGTGCTAACCTAATAACTACTGTCACTTCATCATTTTAGACCTTCCGTACAACAAGGTACACTCAGTATTGTATAACACAAAAGAATGGACTCTCGAGGGGAAGTCAGACTGAACAGAGCAGCGTGTTGTGTTCTGAATCTGCAACCCACCAACCCCACCACACATCAGATTATTAAAACCACTCCTGGGAAAGAACAGAATTTGTTAATTGTGCATTCATCCTACATACTATGTGGCACTAGCAATTCTCTACACCTCCAGAGACCTCTCATCTTTCTCTTCATCTACATTATCCAGAAAAGAAAGAAAGCCAGCTGTCAGAGATTCTTTTAACACTTTTCCAATCAAAACCAGCTTTTGCTGACTTCCTAGAATAAATCCTGCTCTAGTCGTCAAAAATCTGATGGCTTTTCAGTGCATGGGCGCCATCTAATGACTGTTAGAGAGAATGCGTACAAATTTTATCTGGATTGTTTATAGAAATGACAGATAAAAATCAATGTATTCATACTAGCCAGCCCAAAGATTTTCAAAGAACACTGTGAATTGCTCATTTGAGGAATATCTAGCATAAGGTTAAGCATATGGACACAGACTTCAGAGTTCAAATCCCTGTTCTACTGCCTATTGCATTTTGGCTGTGACTGAATAAATATTTACCTTACGTAAGCTTTATTTTTTTAAAATGGGCTAATTATCATTTAAACTTTATTTTCTCAATTTATTAATTTTAGTACCTAATGGTAATTTTATAATAATTAATACAGATATATTGTAGCGTGCCTAGACTACTTATCCCTTAATAAACAATAACATATCATAGTTATTTCTATTATTAGCTGGTTGAAGAACTCCCACAGAATATTCATTTCTCCATGGGTTACTACTTCCTGCTCCTCACTGAACTAAACAGGAGATAATGATCAATTTCTAAATGCTTACATTAACACAGCTTGGGTCTGATAGATGCAGATTTCACTGCAGGAATTATACATTCCTTTTTATGCTGATGCCTAGAATAAATATTCTAATGATTCAAGAAAGGCACTATTTTTTTCATTAAATGTGTGTCACATCTGCTCCCTTCTTCCATACTTGAATGGAAGTTTCAAGTTGACTCTTAGATTGATGACCTTGGAAATGTAACCTTTTCAATTATCTCTAAAACCCGTTCTCAAAATAAATCTTCATCAGCATAATTTTGAATCTGTCTTGAATACAATAAAAACTACCCTTCTTGGTAAATTGGTAGTATTTTTAAAAGTACAACTATTTGTGGTTATTTGGACATAATGTAACTTCATTCAATTTTATAACCAATCTTACTTCCAGAATCACTTTAGGCAGAACACAGTCTCTCTGCCAGTCCTATTCTTTCCTTTTCTTTGGTTCCTTAGAAGTATGTATTTTATAACTGATCCCATCATTTTCTATCCTTGGTCCTGGATGTAGTTCTGTCCCCACAGAGAAGTCTTTGTGATTCAGGAAAGAATAAACTGGAATTTGCAGTCTCATCTAAACGGAACCAATTAAGCTTTGAGACCATCTGCAGGTCACAGCCTAAGTCTCAGTTTCTACAGCTGAAAAATGGAAATACCTACTCATCTAACCCTTTGGGGTTATATATAATATAGTAAATTAGTTTTAGTAAAATATCTTTTTACCTTTCAAGTTACTCTATAAATTAAAAATTAGTGATTCCAGTCCAGGATGAGAACTTAGTTCATCAAGATCCATTTCCAATCATTTTTTTATATATAGTAATAATATTTCTTTTGCTCATTTTAGGATCATGAAATTGCATCTCAGTCTGTATTTCACACTACACCCACCATCAGATTCTACCATATTTCATCATTATCTTTCACCCTCTTTACTTCTCTTGCTGTCCCACCACCCCTGGCAACTTGAATTTTTTCTGGGGTTAATCTGTTTATTTGTTTCATTTCATTATATTTCACATATGAGTGAATGTCCTGTATTTCTGTTTCTTCCTGACATATTTCACTTAACATGATCCCCTCCAGTTCCATCTAGATTATTGCAAAGGACACAATTTCTTTTTCTTTTTTTTAGTAGCTGCCTAGAATTCCAATGAATATATGTACCACAGCTTCTTTATCCAATCATCTGTTGTTGAGGATTTAAGTTGTTTCCATGTCTTGGCTATTGTGAACTATGAACATAGAAGTGCAGATGTTTTTTCTCATGAGAGATTTTATATCCCCTCTGGGGATCCGCCCAAGAGTGGGACTGCTGGATCAAATGGTAGCTCTAGCTTTATTTGTTTGAGGAATCTTCATCCTGTTTTCCACATCCTCAATCTTTTAAGTATAGAAACCCTCAAATGCCAGTAATTGTATTGCTACTTGCCAGGACTGCTTCCTGAGAGCAGGGGGGAAGAAGGGGCACTGCGGGAGAATGAGAAACTCAAGAGAAAGTGAGAGGATAGAAAAGGTGGGGATCAGGGGGCCAATAGCCTCTCTCTCTTGGACTGAAGGCCCAGACCATCCTGCTTTCCACCTGTTTATCGGGTTCATACACAGCATTGTTTTAAGCAGCTTATGCCAGCAAGTTTATAGTTACATTGGATTGCTTATACAGCCTTTGCTCTATAACCTCATAACTATATCTATCTTATCTTTGGCAAGTGAACAGTCACAGACACACTGTCCCAGTGTTTTCACACAGCGTGCTTTGCCTGATGCTCTGGGTCTGGTGTCCTTGATGTTTTGGCAACTCCCAATTCATCCTTGCTTTACCTCTGACCCCAACAGTTACTGTCTATTGATGGAGAAAGTACAAGCTTTCATTTAGATTCAAGTTCTTCACATTAATTCCATATAGTTTTGCCTTTAAAATCACCACAAGGGGTTCAGCCAAGTGTGACAATCTCGACACATTGAGCTGCTTTCTTCTTGTTTTGAGATTCCTATAAACCAATGATTTTCTTTTCCTAAATGTCCTCTCCCACTTGCTCTGACTCCAGGTGTCCCTCATTCTCTGATTAGGTTCCCAGGCACCTAAGCCCATCTTCCATAGACACTTCTTCCATAATTAGTAATTACAGATTCTTAGCAGTTACTCACATTTAAACCTATGTAAAAAGGTACAACTCAATAGGAAAAAAAAATTGCTATGACACATGGGAATGGAAGTCTTTGAGCATAAAGTACTGGCAAAAAGTACAAAAAATACTCCCCTTCCCCAAACCTTGAGTTATTAATCATCTTGAGGTTGCAGTACTCAGACAGCTGTTGAATAAAAGAACAGATTAGATGGAGCCAAGTAAATCTGCCAAGACCTGAGGCAGATGCTTCCTCAGATTTGACCTAGTAGCAATGCTTCAAGCTTTGACTGTTTTCCATAGATTTAAGTTTTAACATCACATTTCTCTAATGTATTAAAACAACCCAGAAGAGGTCAAGCATGAACGTAAGTCCTAGGCATTATTAGACCATTTCATTCATTCACTCAAAAGCATTAGTTGAGAACCTACTCAACCAGCCCTAAGTTATTCTAGGACTAAAGATTTAGAGATAGAAGACACAGTTCCTGACCTCCAAGCATCTACTGTCTGCTTGGGGATTCCATTTATAGTATAATGGCCTCAATAAAAAATTAAAAGTTGAATGATAAAAGAACCCAAGGTGTCCTGGGACTCAAGGGTCTACGGCTAAACCAAGAGTAAGAGGGTCTCCAAGGTGACTTCCCTAGAAAGGTAAGTCCTGAAGAAGGAATTGAAACATAAGCATAAGCTCACAGGATGGGGAGGGTCTGTGAGAGAAGGGGATAACTTACTCCAGTTTAACCAGCAAAGTCCGGAGACTTGAAAACAACTTGCTCATAAGATGAAAATTGGGGGACTGAGAAACAGGAGAAAGAAATAGAGGCAACCAAAGAACTTTAAGTGGGAGAGCAACATGCCTAAAATATGGTAAGCTAAATCATTCTGGGATCCACATTCCCCTTAGACCTCTTAACTCCCATCAAGATTTTACCATAGTCACCAGCTTCTTAATTCTACTCTATTGTTGGGGACTTGGGCCAGGCTACAAAGCCAGGCTGATGCAATCCAACAGAAAATTGCACTCAGAGGCACCTCAGCCACTTCCCTGTTTGCTTAACGGTCATCTCCCTATTTCATAAAGCATGAACATTAGCAACCAATCAGTTAGCAACCAATCAGAGCCTTGATCATGCGCACTAGCAATCAATCAGAGTCTTGATCATGCATTGTACATGCACCCACTCTCCAATCCGACTAAAGAGCACGCAGCAGACATGCACAGACATGCACACCTATCAGAACTACTTCCCTTCTTTTCCCTTTCTATATAAGTCCCTCCATCTTAATAAAAGTTTGCAGCTTGATCAGAATTCTTTGTCTTGCTGTCATTTTTCGCGCCTCTTGTCCCACCCCTTTCATCCATTCTAGGTGGATCTCCGGACCCCAGTTGACTGCTCCACGGGTCGGAGTCACTCTATGCCAGTCCTCAGCCTCCCACTCACCCAAACTATCCCCCATACTCTCCAGAATGGTCTTTCTAAAATATAATCAGTTATCCTATTACCCTACTCAAAGTCCTAAACTGGAATCCATGTCTAACTGTTCACTCATTTTTCCCACCAGTCACTTCCTCATATCTCAGCCTCTGGCCAACCAGATTTCTGCTTTCCCAACAACCATGCCATTTCCTACCTCTACAATAATCATGCTTCTATCCTCAATCTCACTCTTGCTGATAGATTTTCTTATCTTTCAAAACTAAATCAACTGTCTCTTCTTGTGTCAAATCTTCCTCTCTCTGCCTAAGCACCCCCTGCTTTGTGCCCACTTCAGTATTTTGTATCAGCTTCCGCTAGACCATTTATATTATAAGGGTCTAGTCCCTGCTGTTTGTTCATTCATACTGTCTCCTTCTGGCCTGTGAGTTCTTTGAGAGAAGGATGATACCCTTGTACCTTTGTGTCCCCAGTGCTTAGGGCTTAGTTAGGTGCTCAATAAAGAAACAGTAAAGGAATAAATCAATGAATAAGTGTTACTTCTTAAGAGACAAAGGAAAGATACCCCAACCTGTTACAGATGAACAATTTCATGAATTCTAAAGAGATAATCATATAGCTGGAAAAGTTCAAAGCTGCGTTTGTTACTGTGGTAGAATACTGCAGTCAATTTTGTCGTAGCCTACCTCTAATATTACTTATATGAAGACTGCACATTCTTAGAAATACATGAATAAACATAAACTAAGTAGCCATATTCTCATAAATCGAGAAAATTATCAGTACTTAGATGCATATACCCAGAGAAAAACTATAATAATTTACTTTTTTCTAAAATTCAATCTGAATATTTTTACAGCAGTAAAATTAACATGCTGTTTCAAAAATGAAAAAAGGAGCTCAAGTATATAGAGATATTTCCTTTCCTATAAAACAAATCCCAAAAGATTCAGTTTTTAATAGTCCACATCTAAGTAATATTAAGGCATCTGTGGAAGCAGTGTTTCTGGACACTAAAGATGAAACAGAGTCCAAGTCTTGCCACAGAGGCACTCGGCACATCTCCTTAAAAAAAAGCATGTCCCCTGGACTCTGTCTCCATGGTGATCAGTAGGCTCAGCAGGATTAGCAGGCAATCAGATAATGAGTAGGATCAACAACAGAAAGTCAAAGGAGCTTCTCTGATATTTGGCATATCACACTGATCTGTGGGATATACCATAAGATGCGACCCTGCTGGCAGGACACCACACTGAGACTAGGATAAGTCTCAATAACGGCAGAGTGAATTCCCATGATCTTGATGGAATGGGAATTCTGTGTTGGAATTCAATAATATTAAGAAGCAACAGGTAAAAACAAATTAAATGCCCATTCATTGACCTGGTAAAATAAAATAGAACTTATGGTAGACAAAATGATTGGTCTCAACTCTATTCCCTGTGATATTATTATATATCTATGACCTTGCTATGGCCTCAAGATTAGGTGAGATCACCTTCCTCACTTCTTAACTATGGTCATGGCCACACAAAGTACTTTGGCCAATGAGATGTGAGGAAAAGCTTAAAATGAATTTAAATGACTAACCTCATTTATTCATGCATCTGTCATTGTCATGAGAATAACATAACCTGGTTATCCACTGCCACTCCATATGGAGCAACACTGTCTCAGCTGACCTGAAGACCTTCAGTCTGAAGCTGAGACACTCTTATCTACCCATGTGTGGACTAAAATAGGTGCCTGATGAGATGCATGAGAGAAATGAATGTTTCTTGCCATATGCTGCTGATATTTTGTTACTGTTACCTGCAAAAGATGACTAATACATTACTCATCTTTATAATGAAATGTTCTTTAGCTATTATGTGGTCATTCTTGATAAATTGATATAGAAATATGTCTAAGATAAACTGTTAAGTAAAAATAGCAAGGTAAAAAGCAGCATGCGTAATATGCTATCATGTGGGAGAAGAAAAAGCTCCCATATTTCCATTTTTGTTTGAATATTTCTAGAATGTCTTTAGAAGGATGCATAAGAAGTTGTTAACTGTGATTGTTCCCAGGGAAGAGAACTGAGGAACTAAGGGATTGAGAAAGAGTAGAAAACCAATTTGAAAAAAAAAAAACTTCCACATTTAATAACCAGTACAGCTGCACTAGTGAACATCAGCTGAGTATTCGGCCAAACAGATTCTTTTAGAAATAGCTTAGCTCCTCTCACACAGTTTTCAGTATACTCTATACAGATATTGAAATGATTTAAAGGTTTAAAGAGAGTTGCGTTTAGTCAAGCTGATGGGGATCAAAGTTTGAAAATGGAGGGAAATAAAAGAAATACACACTGAAATGAGTTTACCATCAATATATATTTTAGCAACCTACCTCCCTTATCACTACTTTTCTTCCTCTCCAGCCCCAATACCATTCCTAAAGTTGACCTCATTATAGTCCACAGTATGTAGTTCATTGATTCAATGTCTCAGAATGCTTATTCTGCATGTTACATTTTGAAAGAAGATAAAATGGCTAGAAATACTTTAATACAAAAGATTTTCTCACCATGTGGGAAGAAATGTATATTTTTCCCCAAAATTTCGCATAGTATAAGAAACACTGTAAGGAAAGTGCATGTTGCCATGGAAACTAGATGTCATCATTAGCATTATCAACATGCACTAAATGCCTGTTAGGTATTGTTCTGAGTTACTTCCTACTTATATTAGAAAAGAAAGATGTGATGTCTGCTGTGAAAGAATTTCTAATTCAAAGGACTCCTGGAATAACAGAGGCTTCATAAGAAAGGAGTGAACCTTTTATCATTCATCATTGATGGTGCTAGATATTCTGGGATAAATAAGACTCCATTTCTCTCCACAAAGAGTTCATTCTAGTGGGGGCGGGGGAGGCACAGTACAGATGCATAAATGATTATTAAACAATGTAGAAATGCAGTAATAGTGATGTATACTGGGCATTATGCATTACTCCCAAATCAAATGAATGCTGACACAAGAAGAAAAGCATGCTTATTCAAGAAAAAACAATCTGTGTGTATGATATATGTTTGTGAGTCCTCATTATTTATTCCTGAACATATGTTAATATAATACATATAATATATAGAGAAGACTCCCTTTTCCACTCCCTAAATTCCCCTCGTTATTCCTAGTTTTAACTCTAGTGAGATCCCCTGTTCAAATGCAGAGCTCCTATAGAGACTGTAATTGCAATTTCTACAAGCTGTTAAGTCAAAGAATACATGAATAATTTAGACTCCACCACCTGCCAGTAATCCTGCATTCTAAAACTCTTGATCCAAGGAACCGATGATAGGCAGGACATCTGGGATCAGTAATATGGTGCCCCAGAGAGTGATACGTCTTTTTTTCCTGTGTTGTCAGCAAGCCTGGGTACAGGCTGCTGACTGCCTGTCAGGATCTGTGACCCTCTTGGAATGCCCTTTGGAGCCCATGTGTTGTCAATGATCTACTTGTTACTTCTTGTTGGGTCTCCATGGCATGGTCAACTGCCCAACCTCTGTACTCCGTATGTACCACCCACCAAAGACTATGCCAGAACCATCAGCCTCCCCTTCTACAACAGACTCTACCCTCAACAGCCTGCTCTCCTAGCAGGATAGAGTTTTTAAGGTCCAGCAGAAAAACAGATTCTCCAGAGAAGTCAAAACAAGAGGAGTCAGGCTTATCACATACTATAGCCAAGGGCATGGAATGTGGCATCTACATCAAGTCCACTGGGTCCTAGAGTTCTTAAATCCTGAGTGATAGAGGCCTTTGAAACTTTACTTGCCTTCCTCCTAGGCAATAGCAAAGTGATATTTAAGGGACCTCTAACAGCCGCGCTCAGTTTCACGAAGAGGGTGATGAAAGGGATACACATTCACAAATTATCTAGAGTGAATTTAGGGACAAAATCCTTATTGGCTGGTGGAAGGATTGCTTGCATGTCAGCCTGTGCCGCCAGCATGTTCACTGCCCTTCCTTACCTCAGCACTCAGTATTTACCTCCTTCTCTTTGAAGGTATTAATGCATAATCCAATCTCACTCCCCCACATAACTATCCCTCAATACCCCAACTCTCTCAATCTGCTGTCCTATATTTCTCTGATGCTTACATGACCCACCCATTCTCATAGCCTCTTCCAGACAACCCTCCAAATGTAAATGTGAACGCTGCCACTGTCCACCAAGCACCTTTGGTTTCCAGGCTGCAGCACAGGCAGGGAATCAAGCAGAGCCTGGCGGTCTTACAAAGTTGGGAAGATGCTTGTAGGCATCCAAGAGGCCAAGGTGGATAGAGTTTCCACCAGTCAAAGCATGAGAAGTCTCCAGAGAGGTGTAGAAGTTCTCATCAAATATTCAGCTGAGTTTCAAAAGGAAAACTCCTTTCATGCAAAGAAACTCCCCAGTCCTGGGAAAGAATCATGAGAACTAGAGGGCTGAAGGTACAATTTGTCAGCACCAAGAATGAGCAGGGGAAGGAGAAATTACAAATGGGCATGAAGATACTTCCAGGGGTGATAATTAACTATAGCACACTATATGTTTTCATATAGTATATGGGTTTCATATGTATATGCTTAATGTCAACACCTAGTAAATCATATGCTTTAAAAGTGACTATTTTACTTTTTGTCAATTACATTTCAATAAACTTATTTTTAAAAGATAATTGAATACAGTAAGAGTGATAATATATATTTATGCAGTAAGAAAATAAATATATTAAATATTACATATATTTATACAGTAAGAGTAGCAGCAATTAGCATGGATATATAGCATATGTAGAAGTAAAATATCTAACAGCTGCACCAAGGAAAGGAAGGGAGAAAAGAAAGTATACTATTATAACACTTTTATGCTGTATGTGATATGGCATGGTACCATGTGTAAGAGAGTACAAAAAGTTAAGAAGTTTATTGTATGTCCTTGAGCAACCACAAAAATTATACACTGTTTAAAGTGCTGTTATGATAGACAGAAAAGAGCTAGGAGCAGGAAGATCCCTCCTTTGTTAGGATCACCAGCTTCAGGGAATTATTAACACCTCTCTAATAGTGCCCTATTCTAATCACCTTACTTTCCCACCTCCCCAAGAATTGTGGTACCACCTGTTCCCATTCCCTAATTTAGTTTCAAATCAATAAAGTTCCCAAGGGAAAAAAAGATGGATAAGAAATGTGCCACTGCAGGTGTTGGGGACTTGGGCCAAGCCACAAAGCCAGGCTGATGCAATCCAACGGAAAATTGCACTCAGAGGCACCTCAGCCCCTTCCCTGTTTGCCTAATGGTCGTCTCCCTATTTCATAAAGCATAAACATTAGCAACCAAGAACATTAGCAACCAATCAATTAGCAACCGATCAGAGCCTTGATCATGTGCACTAGCAATC